>BLSH010352510.1:345574-375996 GCA_018402905.1 Glandirana rugosa | reverse complement strand
CCCCCCTCACCTTGATCTCATGCCCCCCACCTTGTGCAGCCCCCACCTCCCCCCAAGCTTGTGTACTCACCTCACCTTGTGCAGCTTCCCCTCCCCCATTACCTTGTGCCCTGACCCCACCCCCCATGCATCTCCCACCTTGTGGAGCTTACCCGTGGTTGGTACAAACTGAAATTTTCCGGGAGCTCAGTCTCCAACTCACATGGCCCTGTGCGAGTGGTAGCAGGTGGTGTTTGCCCAGTGGTCCGTGGGACAGTGGGATGGCAGCTGAGGCGGCACGGCATTAGAAGAGGTGGCACTGCCTACACACCACGGTGGCCTGTTCTAGCACAGCTGGCACCAGAGGACGGCTGCCAATTTTCTCTGCTTGCAGTGAGGGAGCCGGAGTTAGCTGAGGTGGACCGGGCTTGGAAAACTCCACGTGCGAGCATCGGCAAAAGCATCATTGGTTGCTAGGACACTGGTCCTAGCTGCCAATGACTTCAAAGCTGATGCGGGCGGGGCGGCAGACGGAGAGAAGGCAGAGGGACACACAGGCACGGCTGACAGGAATCCGCCGACAGTTGCCGCACTGGCTCCACAGGACAGCCAGATTTACCTGACTGGACTGGATGTATGTTGTGTCCGGTTTTCCAGGGGACAGAAAACCGGGCACAAGTTGCCAAACCCGTACTGTCCGGGTCAATCCCGTACGGGTGGCAACCCTAACTTGGTGACTGCTCTATAGCCAAAAGATTGCTACAGCACTGGCTTAAAATGTCAAGAGGGCATATATGGACATCCTCCCGTGCTTGCGATGCCTGCGCGCCCCCTGCGGCACACTGACGGCATGCTCTGTGATCGCTGAGTCCTTGGGACTCGGATAAACACAGATTGGAGTAAGAGGTCTATCCCGACCCTCTACCACAAGATCAGCTGTCAGCCAATGATAACTGATCACGCGATGTAAACAGCGTGAGGAGAAAAAAATAAAGCAGATTACTGGCTTCTGTAGAAGGGACATCAGTCCCACACATTGACCACCAGTGCTGATAACTAGTGTTCACCAGTGCCATCTACCAGTGCCCATTAATACTGCTAACCAGTGCCCACCAGTGCCATCTACCAGTGCCCCCTATCAGTGCCCATCACTGCTGCCAATCAGTGCCCATCAGTGCTGCCAATCAGTGCCCATCAATGTCTCATCATCAGTTCCACCTATCAGTGCCACCTACCAGTGCCCATCAGTGCCACCTATCATTGCCCATATGTTCCACCTATCAGTGCTGCCTATCAGTGCCCATCAGTGCCACCTACCAGTGCCCAAAAGTTCCACCTATCAGTGCCCTTCAGTGCTGCCTATCAGTGCCCATCAGTGCTGCATATCAGTGCCCATCAGTGCCATCTATCAGAGCCCATAAGTGCCACATATTAGTGTCTTTCAGTGCTGCCTATCAGTGCCATCTACCAGTGCCTATCAGTGCCCATCAGTGCCACCTATCAGTGCACCTATCAGTGTGCCACCTATCAGTGCCCTTCAGTGCTGCTTATCAGTGCCTATCAATGCCACCTATCAATGCGCCTATCAGTGTGCCACCTATCAGTACCCTTCAGTGCTGCTTATCAGTGCCTATCAATGCCGCCTACCAGTTCCTATTGGTGCCCATCAGTGCCACCTATCAGTGCGCCTATCAGTTCCACCTATCAGTGCCACCTATCAGTGCCCATAAGTGCTACCTATTAGTGCCTTTCAGTGCTGTCTATCAGTGCTCATCAGTGCTGCCTACCAGTGCCTATCAGTGCCACCTATCAGTGCACCTATCAGTTCCGCCTATCAGTGCCCATCAGTGCTGCCTATCAGTGCCACCTATTAGAGCCTTTCAGTGCTGCCTATGAGTGCCCATCAGTGCCGTCTACCAGTGCCTATCAGTGCCACCTATCAGTGCGCCTATCAGTTCCACCTATCAGTGCCCATCAGTGCTGCCTGTCAGTGTCCATCAGTGCCACCTATCAGTGCTGCCTGTCAGTGTGTCACCTATCAGTTCCCTGCAGTTCTGCCTCTCAGTGCCTATCAATGACGCCTACCAGTTCCTATCGATGCCCATCAGTGCCACCCATCAGTGCGCATATCAGTTCCACCTATCAGTGCCACCTATCAGTGCCCATAAGTGCTACCTATTAGTGCCTTTCAGTGCTGCCCATCAGTACCGCCTACCAGTGCCCATCAGTGCCACCTATCAGTGCGCCTATCAGTTCCACCTATCAGTGCCCATCAGTGCTGCCTATCAGAGCCACCTACCAGTGCCTATATGTGTCCCCTATCAGTGCCCATCAGTGCTGCCTATCAGTGCCCTCCAGTGCTGCCTATCGTTGCCCCTCATTGCAGCCTCATCAGTGCACATCAGAGCACATATCAGTGCCCTGCAGTGCAGCAAATCAGAGCTGCCTATGAGTGCCACTTAGCAGTGCTTATCAGTGCCACCCATCAGTGCGGCCTCATCAGTGCCCATCAGTGCCACCTATCAGTGCAGCCCCTATCAGTGCTCATCGGTGCCATTTATCAGTGCCCATCAGTGCAGCCTCATAGGTGACCATCAGTACCACCTATCAGTGCTGTTTCATCAGTGCCACCTATCAGTGCGTCTATCAGTTCCACATATCAATACTGCCTATCAGTGCCCATCAGTGCCACTTATCGGTGCCCATAAGTGCCACCTATCAGTGCCTTCAGTGTTGCCTATTAGTGCCCATCAGTGCCTCCAATCAGTGCCTATAAGTTTCACCTATCCATGCCCTTCAGTGCCGCCTATCAGTGCCCATCAGTGCTGCCTATCAGTGCCACCTATCAGTGCCCTCCGGTGCTGCCTATCAGCGCCCCTCAGTGCAGCCTCATCAGTGCACATCAGTTCCACCTATCAGTGCCCTTCGGTGCAGCAAATTAGTGCTTCTTATTAATGCCGCTTAGCAGTGCCTATCAGTGCCCATCAGTGCCATTTATCAGTGCCCATCAGTGCCACCCATCAGTGCCCATCAGTATCACCTATCAGTGCTGCCTCATCAGTGCACATCAGTGCCACCTATCAGTGCCCTTTAGTGCAGCCAATCAGTGCTGCCTATGAGTACAGCTTAGCAGTACCTATCAGTGCCATTTATCAGTGACACCCATCAGTGCAGCCTCATCAGTGCCCATCAGTGCCACCTATCAGTGCAGCCTCATCAGTGCATATCAGTGCCACCTATCAGTGCCCTTCAGTGCAGCCAATCAGTGCTGCCTATAAGTGCCACTTAGCAGTGTCTATTAGTGCCCATCAGTGCCATTTATCAGTGCCCATCAGTGCTACCCACTAGTGCAACTTCATAAGTGCACATCAGTGCCCACCAGTACAGCCTCATCAGTGCCCATCAGTGCCACCTATCAGTGCCCATCAGTGCAGTCTCATCAGCGCACATCAATGAAGAAGAAAAATTACCTGTTTGCAAAACTTTATAACAATCTATGAAAACTTTTTTTTCCCAAAATTTTTGGTCTTTTTTTTGTTTTTTTAACAAAAAATAAAAATCCCAGTGGTGATTAAATACCACCAAAAGAAAGCTCTATTTGTGTGACAAAAAATGATAAAATTCTCATATGTGTACAGTGTAGCATGACGCCCATCAGTACCACCAATCAGTGCTGCCTCATCAGTGCACATCAATGCCACCTATCAGTGCCCATCAGGGCCACCCATCAGTGCAGCCTCATGAGTGCCCATCAGTGCCACCTATCAGTGCAGCCTCATTAGTTCACATCAGTGCCACCTATCAGTGCCCTTCAGTTAGGGTTGCCACCTCATCCCTTTAATCCAGGACACATATGAATTACACAGGTTGTTCTGTGGCTGATTAAGGTGGTAATTAAACTCACTTGGTGCCTCATCTGCATTAAATTAGCCTCAGAACAACCTGTGTAATACATATGTGTTCAGGTTTAAAGGGATGAGGTGGCAACCCTACCTTCGGTGCAGCCAATCAGTGCTGCCTATGAGTGCCACTTATCAGTGCCTATCAGTGCCACCCATCAGTGCCACCCATCAGTGCAACCTCATCAGTGCTCATCAGTGCAGTCTCATGAGCACACATCAATGAAGGAGAAAAATGACCTGTTTGCAAAACTGTATAACAATCTATGGAGACTGTTTTTTTCCCCAAAATTTTTGGTCTTTTTTTGTTTGTTTAACAAAAAATAAAAATCCAAGTGGTGATTAAATACCACCAAAAGAAAGCTCTATTTGTGTGAAAAAATGATAAAAACCTCATATGTGTACAGTGTAGCATGACCACACAATTGTCATTCAAAGTGCAACAGCGCTGAGAATTGTCCTGGGCAGAAGGGGGGTGACAGTGCCCGATAAGTAAGTGGTTAAATAATATCACATCCCTACTAAGCACACATAACCTCGGATAAACTGAAGAATTAAATCTAATAGGAATATTAAGGTGGATCAAAAAAAAAAATCTCATAAAGACATTAAAATGAATACATTTTATTACATGTAACTGTATAAAACTCACAGGAACATAACATCCCTAAAATCAGCTGTACATAACACGTCTGTATAAGGTTATGATACGTTCAAACAGCCCTAACACTTCCATAGGGAACAATGAATAAGCTATACAATTCCCCATTGGTTACATCCAGAAATTGTTGACAAGAAGAGAATAAACTTTGCTGAAGATAGGTGGGAAAGTTCCAACGCGTTTCACCCTAAGGGCTTCTTCAGGGAAACAAAGGGGCTATGTTCTGTTCATAGGAATAGAAGACATCATGAACATTGCAAATACATAAATAAGATTTACATACATTATATTGCCAAAAGTATTGGTATTCACACGCACATGAACTTTAATGTCCTCCCAGTCTTAGTCCATAGGGTTCAATATTGAATTGGCCCACCCTTTGCAGCTATAACAGCTTCAACTCTTCTGGGAAGGCTGTCCACAAGGTTTAGGAGCGTCTATGGGAATGTTTGACCGTTCTTCCAGAGAAGAGCATTTGTGAGGTCAGGCGCTGATGTTGGATGAGAAGGCCTGACTCAAAGTCTCCACTCTTGGCTTATTACTAGTAGGTAACTGTGGTACACTGTAACTTTCTGTGTTTGGATATGAATATACGAGTTTCCTTACCCTGCAAGATTCCTACATCTTCCCTTCTATGTGTCTACACTTCTCTCCCTCAACACCTACATATCTGTGTCCCATGTGTAACCCTACCAGACACCGTATCCCTATCACTACCACTGAATAAAGAGGACCTGACACTCGTTTTCCATCTATACAGAACATACCTCAGCCGGTGGACAGACGCTAAAGAGCCAATTAGACACCATCAAAAAAAATTCCAAATGCATAATAAAGAACAAGGTGTGGTATCTTTATACTGTATATACTCAGCTCTGCAAACAGCTTATTAACAATGTATGCACATAGATAAACATCTATATTATTTATAGCAACCAATTATTTCATTTCCTGTTGGACAGACGAGTATGGCACAGAAGGAGATTTGAGTCACTATGACATAATTATGGTTTCTGTGTCATTATCATAAATAACTTTGTTATTGTATTAAGTATACTTACATAATATACAGTATATTGCAACATATAATGTGCTAACCTAGTGTATCCACAATGATGCAGAGTCTAAGTGACTTCACTAGAACACCATGAAAGGAGTGGTGGTGTGGTGACCCTGGTAGCCCCAGGGTTAATTTGCTGTTAGCTGTTGTTTGGTCACAGCCCCAGGTTTGCCTCACCAAGGGGCTGCAGGGGCAAAATGGCTCCATTAAGGAGACAAGATGGGATGAGGCAGCAGGTCGGTGTCCAGACAGAGGTCAGGGCAGGTGGCAGGCACAAGTGTAGTCAACGTCCAGGTAGAGGTCAGGGCAGGTGGCAGGCACAAGTGTAGTCAACGTCCAGGCTGAGGTCAGGGCTGGTGGCAGGCACAAGTGTAGTCAATGTCCAGACAGAGGTCAGGGCAGGTTGCAGGAACAAGTGTAGTCAATATACAGGCAGAGGTCACGGCAAGTGGCAGGCAAGAGAATATTCGGGTTCCATGCAGAGGTCAAGGCAGGCTTGTCACTGGGTGACTGCGGTGCGCTGTAACTTTTTGTGTTTGGATATAAACATACAAGTGCTCTTACCCTGCAAGATTCCTATCTTTTCCCCTCTATGTGTCTACATTTCTTTCCCTCAATACCTGCATTTCTGTGTCCGATGTGTAACCCTATCAGACACTGTATCCCTATCACTACCAGGTGTAATACCCTCTAGTGTGCTAGATGTAAATAGGTTCAGCTCTTAGTGTAGGTATTGGCTTGGCTGAGAGACAGGCCTGTGTTTTAAACTGGATCAGTGTTTAGTGACTCAGGGAGGCTGGGTGACTCAGCAAGCAGCTTTTCTGGTGCCACCCCCTGCCTTCTGGAACCTTGGAGAAGCTTCCAGATGTAGTGGGCGGAAGCTAGAAGGAGCTGCTTGGCATATTTATGAGGGTATGTCCCTTAATAAATAGGCATTAGTCATGCCAGCAGGGCAGTCGGTGGAAGATGGGGATGGAGTGCTGAGGAGGGTTGTCGATGAACCTTGAGGGTGCCCCCTACTTTTGGGAGGGTGACCTCAAGACTGGGGCTTGAGTGCTGGAGGGACCCTCTACAACACACGGAGGAATACTTCCTGGAGGCACAGGAGCAAAAAGAGGACAGCTGGTGCAGGTCAGCATGTCGAGGAGGTCTCCTGAGAAGTCAGCCGAGTGGGCTGGTGAGTGATCAGTCTGGTAGGACTGCGTAGAAAGTGTCAGTCTGGGAGGACTGTGGAGAGTTAGCCTGGAGGGCTATTGAAAAGGGCAGCTGCCTCCAGGTGGGCTGGAAGTGCCTGAAGAGGTGGTGCTGGGATCAGTAGCCACAGGAAGTATTTAAGCTGGACACTGGACTTTCCTACACAATCAAGGGACCCATAGTCCCTGCCTGTAAAGGGTTTTTGCTTTGATCTGGCTGAGTGTCTTGTCAGATCCAATAAAAGTGTCCCAGCTGAGTTTTTCTGCAAGCAAGTGTGCTGAAGAGAGGAGTGTATATAGACTGTACATAGGAGAAGTTGTCCCTGAAGTTGTTCAAAGTCAAGTGGACATCCCATAATACCCCTACTCCCCATCCAAGTTCTAATCCCTCAATAAAATAGCAAAATAAAGTGCTGGGCTGTCCTCTGACTCTGGGAGACTGTGAAAATTCAGTGTGCCTGGACGTGCAGGTTGGGGAATCCCATTTCACCCGCGTCTCTCTAAGGGGTACGCTACCCACAGAATAACGAGGACCTGACACTCGTTTTCCATCTATACAGGACAGACCTCAGCCAGTGGACAGACACACACTAAACAGCCAATTATACCATCACAAATTCCAAATGTATAATAAAAGAAGGTGTGGTTTCTTTATAGATAGAATCATCTCTGCAGCTTATTAATAATGTATGCACATAGATAAACATCTATATTATTTGTAGGACCAAATATTTCTGCGCCATTCCTGTTGGATGGACCATACTTCCCGTATGGCACAGAAGGATGATTGAGTCACTATGTAAATGACATTATTATGGTTTCTGTGTCATTATCATCATTAACTTTTATTGTTTGAAGTAAATTTGCATTATCTATATTGCAATATATAATGTGCTGACCTGTCTACAATGGCGCGGAGTCTAAGTGACCTCACCAGGCACCCTAAAAGTAGTGATAGGCAGATGGCCCTGGTGGTCTCAGGCACTATGGTAAACACACTGCTGGGAACACATGGATGATGTTTCATTGATAAAATGTGGTCATGACAAAATTTGGGCAGATATTGGTGGGTGCTGGGTCTTCATAACTGACTATGGATTTACATCACTGGAGGACATGATTGACAGTGAATTTACATCAACAGACACCATTATCGATGAATTTAATCACTGGCTGCCATGACTGAGGATGGATTTTCATCACTGGACACCATGATTGATGATGGATTTTAATCATCGGCCGCCATGATGGATGATGTATTTTAATCACCGAGTGCCATGATTTGTATTCAGGTCAAATGTGAGTGTGAGGCAACCCTCGGATATATTCGTGTACCTACTCTTCAGTCGCTAAATGACAGATCATGGCACTGCGATAATGTAAAATGCCAGGAATCCTGGGATGATGTGTTACTGATCAAATATAGTCATGGCCAAATTTGGTAAGACATTGGCAAATATTGGACCATCACTGGCAGTAAAAGTTGACAATGAATTTTCATCACTGGCCCCCATGATTGCTGATGGATTCTCATCACTGGCCTTCATGACTGATGATGGTTTATCATCACTGGACTTCATGACTGATGATGGATTCTCATCACTGGCCTTCATGACTGATGATGGTTTATCACCACTGGACTTCATGACTGATGATGGATTCTCATCACTGGCCTTCATGACTGATGATGGTTTATCATCACTGGCCCCCATGACTGCTGATGGATATTCATCACTGGACTTCATGATTAATGATGGATTTTCATTGCTGGCTTCCATGACTGATGATGAATTTTCATCACTGGCCCCCATGATTGATGATGGATTTTCATCACTGGCCAGCGGGATTAATGATGGATTTTCATCACTGGCCGCCATGATTTACGATAGATTTACATCATTGACTGCCATAATTGATGATGAATTTTCATCACTGACCTTCGTGACTGATGATGCATTTTCATCACCGGCTTCCATGACTGATGATGGATAGATTTTCATCTTTGGCCGCCATGATTGATGATAGATTTTCATCACTGGCCTCCATGATTGATGATGGATTTTAGAGTTGAGCGAACCCAAACTGTAAAGTTCGGGTCTGTACTGAACTTTGGGGTATCCGTGACCCGGACCCGAACCCAGACATTTGAAAAAAAGTTTGGGTCCGGAGTTCGGGTATTTTATCCCGCCTGTTGAATAGCTGTAGGGCAGCCAATCAACAAGCGTTTCACTGGTTTGCCCTTAGAAGCCATCACAGCCATGCCTACTAATGGCATGGCTGTGATTGGCCAGTGCATCATGTGACCCATCCTCTGTATAAGCTGGAGTCACGTAGTGCTGCATGTCACATGCTCTCTGGTTAGTCTAGGGAGAGAATGCTGCCGGCGCTGTGAGGGACAGATTGCAGATATAATAACATCTCGTACTGCATTACAGAATGATCTGATTCTGGACTAGGTAGAGATTACTACTACTACTGCTTTGAGGGACAGATTGCAGATCTCATCCTGCATTACAGAACGATCTGATTCTGGACTATGTAGAGTTTACTACTACTACTGCTTTGAGGGACAGGTTGCAGATCTAATAACATCTCATCCTGCATTACAGAACGATCTGATACTTGACTAGGTAGAGTCTACTGCTTTGAGGGACAGATTATTGTTCTAAAATCATCTCCTAGTTCTATAGGGTCAGGTTCCTGCTGTTGCTGTAAGGGACAGATTATTGTTCTGAAATCATCGCCTACTCCTATAGGGTCAGGTTCCTGCTGTTGCTGTAAGGGACAGGTTATTGTTCTAAAATCATCTCCTAGTTCTATAGGGAGAGGTCCTACACTGCCACGGTCACAGCCTAGTCAACCTCTAGGCTCCTACTCCACATCCAACGCCCCCCTTCCCATTTTTATTTTATTTTTTTATTTGATTTTAAGTTATTTCCCTATCCTCATTTTTTTGTATGGCACTTGTCCTACTCTTACCCCCATTTTACTTCCTTTTGCAGCCCTCTAGCACTTTCCAGGACTTTTTTTTCAGCCATATTTGTGCCGAAAAGTTCGGGTCCCCATTGACTTCAATGGGGTTCTGGGTCAAGTACCGAACCCAAACTTTTTCGCGAAGTTCGGCCGAACCTGCCGAACCCGAACATCCAGGTGTCCGCTCAACTCTAATGGATTTTCATCATTGGCTGCCATGATTGAAGATGGATTTTCATCACTGGTCAATATGATTGATGATGTATAGTGTAGGTTTTTAATAGTTATTGATTGACAAGAAACTTAGTAATAGGTTAGTTACCAATTATGTTAGTGTAAGAGTAATCACTTCTATCTATATACAACATGTTTAATGTATGAGACATCTGATTTCATTATTCTGTGGGAAGTTGTGAACATCTGACCTCCCTATTCTGTGGCGTGGCTCGAACCGGTTTTGACTAGTTTTTGGGCTTCTATATACTGTATATGTCTGGAAGACAAAGGGCTATTGGAGTTCTTTCAGAATATTAAACAACATGCCTGAAACATGGACAGACTGGACTATCGCTTCAAGGAACTTCAAATGAAGTAATGGACTCCCCCTGGATTGAACATGCCATATTTATTTATTTTTTATCATCTGTAATACATCTTTAAACCAAGCTAAGTAAATTCCTTTTATTATTATACTTTCGAGCTGTCTGAATTTATTGTACCATATCCACATATCTGAAAGGTCAAACAGGAGCTCTAACCTATTTATTTATGGCTGGCCACCATGATTGATGATGGAATTTCATCACTGGCCACCATGATTGATGATGGAATTTCATCACTGGCCACCATGATTGATGATGGAATTTCATCACTGGCCACCATGATTGATGATGGAATTTCATCACAGGCCACCATGATTGATGATGGAATTTCATCACAGGCCACCATGATTGATGATGGAATTTCATCACTGGCCACCATGATTGATGATGAAATTTCATCACTGGCCACCATGATTGATGATGGAATTTCATCACAGGCCACCATTATTGATGATGGAATTTCATCACTGGCCACCATCATTGAAGATGGAATTTCATCACTGGCCACCATCATTGATGATGGGATTTCATCACTGGCCACCATGATTGATGATGGAATTTCATCACAGGCCACCATGATTGATGATGGAATTTCATCACAGGCTACCATGATTGATGATGGATTTTCATCACAGGCCACCATGATTGATGATGGATTTTCATCACTGGCTGAAATGATCCACAATAGAATTTCATTACTGTCCAACTAGATCGACAATAAATTTTATTTACTGGCTGCCATAATTGGTGATGGATTTTCATCACTGAGTGCCATGATTGATGATGGAATTGCATCACTGGTAACAAGGATTAACACCGAAGGACATAAATACAATTTTTTTTGGTGTGTTTGAGTTTTATTTTAATTAAGGGACTTTTAAAAGGTGTGTATGAGAATGGGTAATGGGTCCTAATTTGCCCCTGTACCCATTTCCCTGGAAGGAGGTGGATATCTGGATGCCCCATTTTATAAAGGGGCTTCCAGATTCCAATATTAGCCCCCCCCCCCATTTTGAGACAAAGGTGCCTTGCAATGGGGGGGGGGGGGAATACTTTGCTGCCCCTTCTTACAAGGTATCCCCCAATGTTGATTGGCATGTGGCCAGGTCTGGTACAGGAGGAGGGGACCGCATTCTTGCTAATCTCCCTTTACAGGCCACCCAGGCTGGACACCTGGATAAGACTCTGGGTAGAAGTTTAGGGAGAACCCCATGTTATCTTTCCACCTCTCTCTTTTAAAAGGTTTACTGTTGAAACAAAATCTCTCAGAAGAACAGATATATCTACTGGAAGATTTCCCCTCACCTCCTCTTCCAGTGACAACTATAACATTTTGGATCTTCCAATCCCTTTTAGCCCCAATGGTCACCAGGACAGTTAGAGAGGGGGGGTTCTCCCCAGAAGGTTTTTGCTTTAGATACAATTTTAAATGAATTAATTAATGCAACTAAATCCAGTAGTTTACGAGGCAGCTCTGTGGGAGGCAGTATAGGCAGTTCATCCAAAAATATAATAAATTAAAGATGTCCATTGCCAGCACTTGCCTTTCCTTTAAATGTTTTTTCCCATGGTGCCTCGTGGTTCTTGTTTGTAGGCCAGGCCAAGAAAATGTTGCATCACTGGGTACCATTAACAGGCCTCCTGCCCAATATCTACATTAGTGTGGGTTCCCGGACCTGAGGGAACAATAACGCAATCAGTTCACTAAAACATGCCCAAGACCTTGACACGACACTTCTTCCTGCTTTCTTCTCCGCTAAGCCAAGGATCGGTTTCAGGATAGACCTTCCACAAAATCAGAAGCAAGTCCAATTGGTTTTCAATGCTTTATTAGTATAACGACAAGGTATACAATGCATATTCCGTGGTGGCATTTGCCAATACCTTAGTCCTGACCCCTTTAGGTCCTTCTCAGGCATCAGAACTCCTAGACTTTCCTCCGGCCGAGAAATTGCCAGTTGCTTGCAATATCACTCCTTTTTGAAAGAGTGCCCCACCTAGTCATCTAGGAACTTGACTGGCCAGACAACTGACAACTAGAGTTGAGCGGACACCTGGATGTTCGGGTTCGGCTGAACTTCGCAAAAAAGTTTGGGCCCCGAACTTGACCCCGAACCCCATTGAAGTCAATGGTGACCCGAACTTTTGGGCACTAAAATGGCTCGAAAAAAGTTCTGGAAAGGGCTAGCGGGCTGAAAAAGGAAGCAAAATGGGGTAAGAGTAGGACAAGTGGCCTGCAAACAAATGTGGATAGGGAAATAACTTAAAATCACATAAAAAAAAATAAAAAATGGAGGAGGAGGTGGATGTGGAGTAGGAGCCTAGAGGTTGAGGAGGCGGTGACCGTGGTGGTGTAGGTGGAAGTAGCGGTGGAGGAGGAGGAGGAGCCAACATTGGTTTTTGTTTGTGTGGTTTTTTTTTTCTAATTGGGGTAGCCCCCAAAATATTGAGACATATTAAAAAAAAAAAAAAAAAGATCACTATCTGCAGACAAACCCAGAGATGTTCTAGCACGGGTTCACTTTTTCCATATAAAATGTACCATGGTTTATTTTTCTTGTTTCTCCTGTTACAAATTCCAATAAAGACTTATGTTCTATAAAAAAAAAAGAATAAGTTCACTTTTTATTTTTGTACAAGAAATGCACAGCAAGGTGAAAATGTACTATGTATCACTATTTATTTTTCTATTTTTTTAAACCAGCAATGTAGACGCACTTTTTATTTTTGTGCAAGAAATGCCCCGCTTTCCGCAAATGTAGTATTTAGAATATTTTTTTTTTTGTAAACCAGCAATGTAGACGCACTTTTTAATTTTGTGCAAGAAATGCCCCACTGGCCGCAAATGTAATATTTTGCACAAAAAAATAAATAAATAAATAAATATTTTTTTAAATTTGTTTAACTGCAATGTAAAAGCAGTATTTAAATATGCCAAAATGTTGCCAACTGAACTAACAGAACACGATTAAAGTAGTGTCCCTGACACACAAGCAGTTGCAAGTGCACTGCACTTGCAAAAATGGCTGCAAACGCCCACCTAACAAACAGAAAAATTGCTTAGGTTTTTTATGAGTCACTTTGCTTAACAAACAAAATCTCCTCTAGCACCCACCCACCAATAAATCGCTGTTTTTAACAGATTTTCTAAAGCTAATCTGTCCCTCACAGCAGCAGCACGTGACTCCAGCTTATATAGAGGCTGGGTCACATGATGCACTGGCCAATCACAGCCATGCCATTAGTAGGCATGGCTGTGATGGTTTCTAAGGGCAAACGAGTGAAATGCTTGTTGATTGGCTGCCCTGCAGCTATTCAAAAGGCGCAAAAAAATACCCAAACCCCGAACCCAGAGTTTTTCTCAAATGTCCAGGTTCGGGACACAGACAGCCTAAAGTTCGGGTTCGCTCAACTCTACTGACAACCCCACACCATAATCCCCTCTCCACAAATTTGGACCAGTGCACAAAACAAGGTCCATAAAAACATGGATGAGCGAGTTTGTGTTGGAGGAACTTGACTGGCCTGCACCGAGTCCTGACCTCAACACCTTTGGGATGAATTAGATCGGTAACTGCTAGCCAGGCCTTCTTATCCAACATCAGTGCCTGACCTCACAAATGTGCTTCTGGAAGAATGGTCAAACATTCCCATAGACACTCCTAAACCTTGTGGACAGCCTTCACAGAAGAGTTGAAGCTGTTATAGCTGCAAAGGGTGGGGAAACTCAATATTGAACCCTACAGACTAAGACTGGGATGCTATTAAAGTTCATGTGTGTGTAAAGGCAAGCGTCACAATACTTTTGGTAATATAGTGTAAATGGCACAGAATACGGCAAGCTTCGTTGAAGCTGTGCAGGCGTTTGTCACATTCGTTCAACACATTTTTCATACATAGACCCCTTCAATTTTTTGATCCCTCATTCACAAATGAACGTCCTTCCTGGCACAATGATGCAAACTGTAATTGTAATAAAAATCCTAGGTCAGTTTTCTCATCCTTCACCCCCCCAGATTTAAAGGAATTCCAGAAACCCCTGAAAGTCACCCCACTGACCAGGCTCTGTCTTGTGCTGAGATCCGGTTTGTCTGCTTTACAGGAAGTTATAATGAATAAGTCATGCCGAAGGTTATTAATCTCTCACACAGCTCTGCATTGTCTGCACACATTACAAACAATATTATTTGCATAATTACAGATTGCATTGTCTCAATTAAAGTGCTGGGAATTCTGTGCGGCTCTGATATTGGGTGCTGGGAGCGGACTGAGCGCACCGTGGAATAGAACGTTGGCGGTTTGATCGTCTTTCCACCGATCACCCCTGACAATGAGGTGGCTGTGGACTCTCCTGCTTGTGGGGTTCTCCATGGCGTCCATCTCAGCGCTCGCCCTTCCGGAGGAGGAGGAGGACAGAAGACAAGGAAGATGTTGTGATTTTAGTGGTTGCTCAGGCTGTGTGTGTCGCCCCAAAAACATCCGGGTAAGGGGATTTTTTAACGGCCATGAGCCAAACAGGCGCAGTGCATTGTAATTGCGTATGCTGTACTAGACAGTTAGATTGTTGGGTCCCTGGATGGTAGTTTATATTTAAAGTTCTTGTTTTAATTTGTTGTATATTAAGGCTTATGAATGTGTAGAATTTTTAATAACTTGTTATAAATAAAGAGTATTAGGGCTCACACAGGGGCGACTTGCGATCCAACTACAGTCGCCTCAAGTCACCCCATTTTGCTTGACATATTAAATCCCATTGAAGTGAATGGGAGCCGTCTTAATGTACACTACTGAAGGCACGTTTACAAGCTGTTTGGCGTCTGAACCCGTTTTTTTGCATTCCAAAAAAAGCCTCTAAACTCAACTGCCTGGAAAAAACCTTAACCACTTGCCGACCGCCAACCGCAGGTTGACGGCGACAAGGTGGTTCGATATCGCAAAACGCTGTCATACGACGGCGGCTGCGAGATCGAGCACTGTGAGCGTGTGTGCGCCGCCGGAGGCGCGTTCGCACGCTCACTGTGTCCGGGGGGGGGCCAGGGAGCGGGTGCGGTGGACTCGATCTCCTCCGGCTACCCGCGATGCCCCCCCCAGAGTGGTAGAACAGAGGTCCGTGTAAGTAAACACGGATCTCCGTTCTGTGAGAAGGGGAAGGGCTGTGGTCACAGCCTTCCTCTATATAAGGCAGCTGTGATCGCTCCCCTTCCCCTGCTAGGGCAGCCCACACACAGTTAGAGCACACCCAGGGAACACAGTTAACATTTAGAGCGCCCCCTGCAGGTTCACCCCTTCACTGCCAATGGCATTTAAACAGTAATCAGTGCATTTTTATAGCACTGATCGCTGTATAAATACCAATGGTCCAAAAAAAGTGTCAAAATGGTCCGACATGTCCGCCGCAATATCGCAGTATACTGTGTTCTGTGATGCTGAGCTGTATATTGTGTCCTGTGATTCTGAGCTGTATACTGTGTCCTGTGATGTGATGCTGAGCTGTATATTGTGTCCTGTGATGCTGAGCTGTATACTGTGTCCTGGGATGCTGGGGCTGTATACTGTGTCCTGTGATGCTGAGCTGTATACTGTGTCCTGTGATGGTGGGACTGTATACTGTGACCTGTGATGCTGAGCTGTATACTGTGTCCTGTGATGCTGGGGCTGTATACTGTGTCCTGTGATGCTGAGCTGTATACTATGTCCTGTGATGCTGAGCTGTATACTGTGTCCTGTGATGCTGAGCTGTATACTGTCTCCTGTGATGCTGAGCTGTATACTGTGTCCTGTGATGCTGAGTTGTATACTGTGTCCTGTGATGCTGGGACTGTATACTGTGTCCTGTGATGCTGAGCTGTATACTATGTCCTGTGATGCTGAGCTGTATACTGTGTCCTGTGATGCTGAGCTGTATACTGTGTCCTGTGATGCTGAGCTGTATACTGTGTCCTGGGATGCTGAGCTGTATACTGTGTCCTGTGATGCTGAGCTGTATACTGTGTCCTTTGATGGTGGGCCTGTATACTGTGACCTGTGATGCGGAGCTGTATACTGTGTCCTGTGATGCTGGGGCTATATACCGTGTCCTGTGATGCTGACCTGTATACTGTGTCCTGTGATGTTGAGCTGTATACTGTGTCCTGTGATGCTGAGCTGTATACTGTGTCCTGTGATGCTGAGCTCTATACTCCTGATACAATATGTGGAATACAGGGGACGGAGTGGGTGGATTCTATAAGGGATGGTGCTTATTAGAAGTAGGAGGGGTCAAAAAGGAAGGGCAGGGCCTGGCATCCGCCCATCCTAAAACTTCACCAGCCGCCACTGCTTCCAATGCAGCCCATCAGACACAGATTAGTCGAATTGGCTGCTTCCCTGGCCGGTAATGGCCGGGTGAACAATGAACCAAAACCGGAAGTGATGAAATCGTTGTTGCTTCCAGTTTCTGCCATCACACAGTGGAAGTACCAACATCAGTTCCTCTCACTGTGGATCCGGAGCCGGATGTTACTGGTCATTTCCTTGCTGGGTTCCCAAATTGCTCATTAGAGCCCAGTAAAGGGGACATTAGAAAAGGGGGGGGAGGGGCTTCTGCTGCCTGTAAAAGTAATCTAAATGGCTTTGTAGCCACTCTGATTACTTTTACTTTGTCTGTTGACACTGGTACTGATATGGCGGTGATCAGGACACTGGTATGGGGTATGGTGGTAATCAGGACACTTGTATGGGGTATGGCGGTGATCAGAATACTGGTATGGGTTATGGCGCTGATCAGGACACTGGTATAGGGTATGGTGGTGATCAGGACACTTGTATGGGGTATGGTGATGATCAGGATACTGGTATTGGGTATGGCGGTGATCGGGATACTGGTATGGGGTATGGCGGTGATCAGAATACTGGTATGGGGTATGGTGGTGATCAGGACACTTGCATGGGGTATGGTGGTGATCTGAATACTGGTATGGGTTATGGCAGTGATCAGGATACTGGTATGGGGTATATCGGGGATCAGGATATTAGTATGGGCTATGGTGATGATCAGGATACTGGTATTGGGTATGGCGGTGATCGGTATACTGGTATAGGGTAAGGCAGTGATCAGGATACTGGTACTGGGTATGGCGGTGATCGGGATACTGGTATGGGGTATTGCGGTGATCAGGATACTGGTATGGGGTATGGCGGTGATCAGGATACTGGCATGGCGGTGATCAGGATGCTGGTATGGATTATGGCAGTGATCACGATACTGGTATGGGGCATAGCGGGGATCAGGATATTGGTATGGGCTATGGTGATGATCAGGATACTGGTATTGGGTATGGCGGTGATCAGGACACTGGTATGGCGATGATGAGGATGGTGGTATGGATTATGGCAGTGATCAGGATGCTGGTATGGGGTATGGCGATGATCAGAATGGCGGTATGGGGTTTGGTGGAGATCAAGACGCTGGCACTTGATGTCCGTCGGCTACCCGCGATCGCTGCCCCGCAGTGACAGAACGGGGATCCGTGAATGTAAACACATAGATCTCCGTTCTGACATTGGGGAAGGAGAGTGATCACAGGCTTCCTATATATGGGAGCAGCGATAACTCTCCTCCCCCACTCAGCCCAGCCCCCATACAGTTAGTAACACCCCCCAGGGTACACAGTTAACCCTTTTATCGCCCCCTAGTGTCAACCTCTTCCCTGTCAGTAACATTTACACAGTAATAAGTGCATTTTCATAGCACTGATCTCTGTATAAATGCCAATTGTCCCAAAAAAGTGTCAAAATGGTCCGACATGTCCGCTGCAATATCGCAGTACCGCTAAAAATCACAGATCGCCGTCATTACTAGTAAAACATTTAAAAAAATAAAAGCCCCATAAATTAATTCTCATCATTCGCAAACGCTGCAACAAAACCAATCAATTTACGCCGATTGTGATATTTTTTAACAAAAATATGAGGAAGAACCAAAACTGATGAATACATTTTTTTTTTATATATATATATTTTTGGATTTGTATTATAGCAAAAAGCAAGAAATATTGGGGTTTTTTGCAAAATTGTCGCTCTTTGTTTATAGCGGTGATTAGAAGTGACGCAGAGGCGATCAAATACCACCAAAAGAAAGCTCTATTTGTGGGAAAAAAAGGATGCCAATTTTGTTTGGGTACAATGTCGCACGACCGCTCAATTGTCAGTTAAAGCTACGCAGTGCAGAGTCGCAAAAAGTGCTCTGGTCCTAAAGGGGGAAATCCTTCCGGGGCTGAAGTGGTTAAAATCCCATTACCCTCTTGCTTCCTTATTACAGTGAACAGTGCTAAAAGTATGCACTGTCACTGTACTAATGACACTGGCAGGGAAGGGGTTAACATCAGGGGCGAGTAAGGGGTTTAACAGTGTTCCCTGGGTGTGTTTACTAACTGTATGGGGGATGGGCTGCCTGGGATAACACAGAGATCCCTCTTCCTGCATAGCAGAAAGACAAAGTTTCTGTGTCCTTCCCTGTGTCAGGAACCATGAAGCAGACGGAGATAGGAAATGCAGTAAAATCACACCGTTTAATAAAATGGTAAAAATGGTACAGGTAAGTAAACGTAGTCAAAACATAGCCAGGGTTTGGTAATCAAAGCGAATAGTCAGAACAAGCCAGTAAATCAGGAAGCCAAAGATCAGCGTTGTCAGAGGCAGCATAAAGGATCAGGAACCAGAGAAGTCTTTAACAGGAACACAGCAGAGAACCTTTAGATAGGTGTAGCGGTACCCCCATAGGGGCTGCTAAATGTAATGGTCTGTCTGTCACCCTGCCCAACCAGGCATTCAATTTCTCAAGCATCTGGAGTCATTGAACAGTCCATACAATTTTTTTTGTATTTTTATTGAGGGGGATTAAACTTGGATGGGGATAGGGAAATTATGAGATGCCCAGATGATTTAGAAGAACATTTGTATGGGACAAACTATGTACATTCCCTGTACATACAACTCCAGCTTCCTCCAGCACACTCCTTCCTGCAGACTGTTGCTCCTCACTCCTCCAGCACACTACTTGGTTCCACAGAATCAGCTAGCATAAAGTGTTGATTAGGCCTGACACCAGTGGTGGCTGGTGAAGTTTTAGGAGGGGGGGGTGCCAGGTCCTGCCCTCCCTTTTTGACCACTCCGACGTCTCATAAGCCCCACCCCTTATACAATCCACACACTCCATCCCCTGTATTCTACATATTGTGTCAGGAGTATACAGCTCAACATCACAGGTGGGGTATATTGCAGCCAGTAACACAGTATGCAGCCAGTCCACAGTTATTGCAGCCAGTACACAGGTATTGCAGCCACAGCCAGTACACAGGTATTGCAGCAAGCCCAGTACACAGGTATTACAGCCAGTACACAGGTATTGCAGCCAGCCCAGTACACAGGTATTACAGCCAGCCCAGTACATATGTATTACAGCCAGCCCAGTACATAGGTATTACAGCCAGCCCAGTACACAGGTATTGCAGCCATAGCTAGTACACAGGTATTGCAGCCAGCCCAGTACACAGGTATTGCAGCCACATCCAGCACAAAGGTATTGCAGCCAGCCAAGTACACAGGTATTACAGCCAGTGCAGTACACATGTATTGCAGCCACAGCCAGTACACAGGTATTGTAGCCACAGCCAGTACACAGGTATTGCAGCCAGCCCAGTACACAGGTATTACAGCCACAGCCAGTACACAGGTATTGCAGTCAGCCCAGTACACCGGTATTGCAGCCAGCCCAGTACACAGGTATTGCAGCCACAGCCAGTACACAGATATTGCAGCCAGCCCAGTACACAGGTATTGCAGCCAGCCCAGTACACAGGTATTACAGCCACAGCCAGTACACAGGTATTGCAGTCAGCCCAGTACACCGGTATTGCAGCCAGCCCAGTACACAGGTATTGCAGCCACAGCCAGTACACAGATATTGCAGCCAGCCCAGTACACAGGTATTGCAGCCAGCTCAGTACACAGGTATTACAGCCAGTACACAGGTATTGCAGCCACAGCCAGTTCACAGGTATTGCAGCCAGCCCAGTACAAAGGTAGTATAGCCAGTACACAGGTATTGCAGCCACAGCCAGTACACATGTATTGCAGCCAGCCCAGTGCACTGGTATTGCAGCCGCAGCCAGTACACAGGTATTGCAGTCAGCCCAGTACACCGGTATTGCAGCCAGCCTAGTACACAGGTATTGCAGCCACAGCCAGTACACAGATATTGCAGCCAGCCCAGTACACAGGTATTGCAGCCAGCCCAGTACACAGGTATTACAGCCACAGCCAGTACACAGGTATTGCAGCCAGCCCAGAACACCGGCATTTCAGCCAGCCCAGTACACAGGTATTTGCAGCCACAGCCAGTACACAGGTATTGCAGCCAGCCCAGTACACAGGTATTGCAGCCACAGCCAGTACACAGGTATTGCAGCCACAGCCAGTACACAGGTATTGCAGCCAGCCCAGTACACAGGTATTGCAGCCACAGCCAATACACAGGTATTGCAGCCTGCCCAGTACACAGCACAGCAGTACTTACCTTAGTGGACTTGTCAGGCCGTTCTCTCTCCCACGGTCGGTGGGAATCACAGGCATGCGTGCATGCAGTCCAAGCACCAGCACGTCCGCCAGTTCCACACCCACTCCTGACCAATCAGTCACTGCCTGGAGGACAGTGACAGAGGCCAGAGCCAATCAGTGTATAGATTTGCGCTTCGCTGGAGCACATCTATGCACTTTAATGGCTGACCAATGCGCTTTTTGACAGCAAGTCTCCCAAAAAAGTTGGGACAGCCATGTCCCAGCGGCTCATAATATTTTTTCAGAAATCAGTGGGGGGATCAGCGGGGGGTGCACTAGCGCCCTCTATGGAGGAGCCACCGCTGCCTGACACTTGCTCAGCCAGGTCTTAGCATATGCCTTTTGCAGGCAGGGAACGTGGGCTCCTATGGTGTAGAAAAAGTTCAGTTGCTAACTGTCCCACATGCAGCTACTGATCCCAGGAGGCCCTCTTCAGGCCCTGCCATTCCTCCTGGCTGCAGCTGTCCAACTTCCACTGCCCCTTTCACCACAGTCCACTGTTCTGGTTTTGTACCCATCTCTGACTGCAATCTCCCAGTCCTCTCAGGTATGCCTTCCCAGTCCTCCCAACTGTACCTTACTCACCAGCCCACCTGGCTGCGACCAGTTGTTCTCCCTGGAGCCTTTCAGTAGTGCTCTCTCCCGCTGTCCTCTCCTTGCTCTCTCTTGCGCCTCCAGTCCAGGACCTTTCCACCTGTTCTTGGAAGTAGTCCTCAAATTACCCCAGATGGCTACACCTCCCCTCCCCACCTCTCTTTCCAGAAAGCACCAGAAGATTCTGGTAGAAGTGTGAGGTCCTGATGACACCCCCTGTGAGTCACCCAGCCCTGCCCTGAGCCACTCTCAGCCCAGATCACACCAAAACAAACAAACCTAGCTACCAGCTAGACCTGCCTAAATTTACCTACACTACCACAAAATCCTACCTCTAGCACCTACCTACCTAGAGGGTGCTACATAGGTTTCACCAAGGTGAAGGCACAGGAGAAATGATCCAGGCAGTTTAAATAGTCAGTAGGGGCTGGCTGCCGAGCAGGAAATGATCACCAGGTGAGCCACAGTGGAACGATGAGTGCTGGCAATTAACCGACAGTTGAGCAACCTGAGTGCTGAGAAGAGAAGGCTGAACCCAGCCCTAACAGTAACCCCTCCTCAACAACCCCTCCCCCTTGGAGGGTCACCAGGTTTGAAGGGAAAACGTCTATGGAAAGCATGGAGGAGAACAGGAGCATGTATGTCCGAGGATGTGACCCAAGAGTGTTCCTCCAGACCGTACCATTTCCCATGAACCATGTACTGAATGCGCCCACAGAACTTATGGGAATCAATGATCGATTGTATCCCATACTCTTCATGGTTCTCCACCTGAACCGGATGAGGACGTGGTACCGATGTGGTGAAGCGGTTGCACACCAAAGGTTTTAATAAGGAGATATGAAATACATTCGGAATATGCATGTTGGAAGGAAAGACTAATGCATAAGCCACTGGGTTGATCCTACGGAGAATACGGAAAGGCCCAATATGCCAGTTTTAGTGCGGGAACACAGGTCTGAGGTTACGAGATGACAGCCAGACCCTCTCCCCAACTTGGTAGGAAGGCGCAGGTAGGCACCTGCGGTCAGCATGCAGTCTGTACCTATCATTGGCACGTTGCAAGGGCTCTTGGACCTGCAACCAAGTGGAACGAAGACTGCAGAGATGCTCCTTTAATGCAGGAATTCTTTGTGGAACAAAAGAGTCAGGCAATATGGATGGTTGGAAACCATAATCCGCCATAAACTGAGACAATCGGGAAGCAGTATTGACGGCACTATTGTGAGAAAACTTTGCCCAAGGTAGGAGATCTGACCAGTTGTTATGGGTTCAGAAATGTAGCACTGCAGAAACTGCTCCAAGGCTTGGTTGGCTCGTTCTGCAGCCCCATTGGACTGTGGGTGATACGCAGAGGAGAAGGAAAGCTGAATTTCCAACTGTGCACAAAAGGCTCACCAGAACTTGAATACAAACGGACTACCCCTGTCCAAGATGTAGCCCATTTAAATTAAAGATCTCTCCAGCAAAAATGGATGCCAGTTCTTTGACTGTGGGCAACTTCTTTAGTGAAATACAATGCAACATTTTCGAGAACTGGTCAACCACCATAGGAATAATTGTGTTGCTCTGGGAGTTTGGTAACTCCACAATAAAATGCATGGGTCCAAGGCCTCTCTCCATTGGGTATGGGCTGAAGGAGGCTCACTGGAAGGTGTCATGGTGTCTTACTCTGATCACGCATGGAACAATCGGCTACAAAGGTGGTCACATCAGCACAGAGATTAGGCCACCAGAAGTGTTGAGAAATAGTCCAAATTAATTGATTCTTCCCTGGGTGGCCAGCTACCTTAGGAGAATGGTAAGTCTGGAGCAAAGCAGTGCGGAGATTCTCAGGGACAAAGCAGCGGTCACCAGGTTTCTCGGGAGTAGAATGCATCTGAGCTACAAGAATTCTGTCACCCAATGGTAAAGTGAGACTAGTACAAACAGTGAGCAGAATACAATCGGATGGTATCACAGGAGTAGGAACCGACTCCATCTTGGAAGCAGAGGAAAAATGTCACGGCAAGAATGAGACTACGTAATTGAAGCTTGACAGAAAAAGAGCCCATGTGAGATTCTTATGGTCAGTCAAAATGAGGCCCAGTACAGTGGTCCCTTTGAGGAGATGCCTCCATTCTTTAAGAGCTAAGATGATAGCTGACAATTCTCTGTCCCCATTCTCATACTTGCTGGAGACAAATTCTTAGAAAAGTAGCCACAAGGATGCAAAGCGCTCTCAGAGGTAGGACGTTTCTTTTGATCCCCTCTGCTTCAACTCCCCAGTTTTTCTTACTTTTTGCTAAAATAAAATTCCAAAAAATATATATAAAAAAAACATTTTTTTTCATCGGTTTTGGCCGATTTATATTCTTCCTCCCCTTTTTGGTTAAAAAAATCGCAATCAGCGTTTATTGATTGGTTTGTGCAAAAGTTGGCGCGGTTACGGACGTTGAGAATTAATTTCTGGGGTTTTTATTTATTTATTTATTTTTTACTTGTAATGGTGGCGATCTGCGATTTTTAGCGGTACTGCGCTATTGCGGCGGACATGTCGGACAATTTTGACACTTTTTTGGGACCATTATCATTTATACAGCGATCAGAGTTATAAAAATGCACTGATTACTGTGTAAATGCCATTGGCAGTGAAGGGGTTAACCTGGAGGGGGCGCTCTAAGGGTTAAATGTGTTCCCTGGGTGTGTTCTAACTGTATGGGGGCTGGGGGAGGGGAGTGATCACGGCTCTCATATACAGAAAGCCTGTGATCACATCCCTTTTCCCTCTGTCAGAACGGAGATCCATGTTTACATACACCGACCTCCGTTCTGTCACTGCGGGGGGGGGGGGGATTGCGGGTAGTTGGCAGCCCTGCTCCCTGGCCCCCCCGGAACACAGTGAGTGCACAATCTCGCAGCCGTCATCATATGACGGCGGTTTGCAATAACGAGCCATCTTGCCGCCGTCAAACTGCGGTTGGCGGTCGGCAAGTGGTTAAACAATGGACTATTTAATACTCAGAGGACTTGGCATGGATAAGCCCAAGAGTATTTCAAGGATGTATTAGCGAATGAAATGAGATGAAATGTAATCAGGGTAGCATTAATGTATACAAATAAGTAAGAATCAACGTCATTGACATCAGGGACCAATATCTAAATTATAACAAATATATATGCAGAGAATATTACTACAATAACTGATACCCATGATTCATATCAGTTCATTATGGCTGCAGCAAACCTCAGAATAGAACTATATTGGCACAAAGTCCAAAGCAACAAAAATCAATAAGAATCTCTCAACAACTGAACTCCTATTTTAAAAAAAAGGTCAACGTCATATCTGAGGTGCCTACCTGCCGGAATTCTAGTTTGGAGATGAAAAATTCACCAAACTTCTCTCTGTAAAAGTTTCTGAGATCTCCACCTCGTGGTGAATTATGGAACTTTCTCCAAACCATGGAATGTAAATAAAGACGTTACTCCCGTGTGTGTATGTGAAGTGTTTGGATACATTAGATAATCCCTCATCCGTGGGATAAGAGGCTCCATGGTAATGTTCACTGACCCTCTTTCTCAATGGTCTTGTAGTGCAACCAACATGCTGCAAATTGCAACTATTGCATTCAATAACGTACACTACATTGTCAGAACCACAATTTATGTAGTCTATAATCTTGAATTCCTTATTGTTGCTATAGGATTTCACAATGGTGGATTTTTTGTGTCTGTTGCAAAAGCGGCACGTTGGTGGACTACAAGGGAACGAACCACAGAGATGGAGCCATGTATGTCTTGGTTCTCTGGATGTAAATAAACTGGGGGACGAAATGTCCCCCAGAGTTTCAGCTAGGGCTGTCTTAATGCATGGGCACCCCTGGGCAGTCCCAGAGGCCCCAGGTGCAGAGGGGCCCCATGATAGTCTTGCATTACATCATACTTGCCAACTGTCCCGGATTTGACAGTACAGTCACGCTTTTTACTAAGCTGTCCCAGGATGGCCATGTCCCAGGCAGTGTCTCGGGACCTGTGCTCTCCTGATCCCAGTATTGTGCCCTGACTCCTCCTTTACTGTGCCCGCCTGACTCCCCCTTTACTGTGCCCTCCTGACTCCTCCTTTACTGTGCCCAACTGACTCCTCCTTTACTGTGCCCTCCTGACTCCTCCTTTGCTGTGCCTGCCTGACTCCTCCTTTACTGTGCCTGCCTGACTCCTCCTTTACTGTGCCCTCTTGACTCCTCCTTTACTGTGCCCACCTGACTCCTCCTTTACTGTGCCCTCCTGGCTCCTCCTTTACTGTGCCCTACTGTGCCCTCCTGACTCCTCCTGTACTGTGCCCTCCTGACTCCTCCTGTACTGTGCCCACCTGACTCCTCCTTTACTGTGCCCTCCTGACTCCTCCTTTACTGTGCCCTCCTGACTCCTCCTTTACTGTGCCCGCCTGACTCCTCTTTTACTGTGCCCTCCTGACTTCTCCTTTACTGTGCCCTTCTGACTCCCCCCCCATACTTTGCCTCCCCCCGTACTGTGCTCTTTGTGTTGGTTAGTCTTTGATTTATTTCATGTTTTCTTATTGTTTAAAGTGGTTGTCAACTCGTGACAACCACTTTAACCTACAGGTAAGCCTATATACCAGGGATAAGCAATTAGCGGACCTCCAGATGTTGCAAAACTACAAATCCCATCATGCCTCTGCCTCTGGGTGTCATGCTTGTGGCTGTCAGAGTCTTGCTATGCCTCATGGGACTTGTAGTTCTGCAACAGCTGGAGGTCCGCTAATTGCATACCCCTGCTATATACTTTAATTCTGGAGAGTAGGTGCATAAATTGAGGAAGGCTGGTAGGGGGCCCCAGTGCATTACTTTGCCCAGGGGCCCATGATGCTATTAAGATGGCCCTGGTTTCAGGCTCTCCGAGTGGAGAATCTAATTCCTGACTGTACAATTCTCTCAAAATCTTTGTCTGCATTTAAAATCGCTAGATGTTTATTTATAATGTACTTAATTTAATTGAATTCCTTTGAATATGCAGTTGTAAAAGTTATAGGACTTTTATCCACTTCCCTCTTCCTTTTATTTTTGCTGGAATATGTCAGGAGATCCGTTCTATTCCTCCGTTTTGCTATGTTCACAGCTCTCTCTATATCTCTGGTTTGGTATTTTCGTGCCTTAAGTCTGTGAGAGACTATAGCACACACACACACAGGCAAAGCTCTAAGGTGCCGAGCAATTCCGCCTGGGACCCTGATAAATTCCCCTATGGGGATCGATCGCACTGTGTGTGTTGGGTGGCAGCTCGTAGCAAGCAAAAGTGTATTCCCAGCACACTCCTTGCGATATGTGACTCTATGGACTTCCCCTGTTGCACAATCCGCCTGTAAGGTAATATCAAGAAAATCAATGCAAACAGGGTTTGCATTAAAGGAGAACTCTAGATTAAGGGGATCTCTGTAGACATATTCCACAAACAGTGTTTAATCTTCCATAGACCCCTGCCATATGCATAACAGATCGCTTATGTAGCGACCAAACCACTTAAAGTGGTAGTAAACCCTCCTATCATTTTCAGCCAAGGAAGCTGCCATCTTGGCCTCTGTTTAATCTACAACTGCTGTGATGCTGCACATGTGATCAGCTATGACACCAGCCATTGGATGGTTTGACAGTTTGGTTTAGAGCACAACCAATGGGAGTGTTACATTTCCGGCACGTTCCGGAAATGTGACTGGTTTTTAACCTGTTAAATGCATGGGTTTACTACCACTTTAAGGTGGCCTCTATAGGGTTTGTGTTAGAAAAAATAAAGTTCTCCTCCCACCAGCCCATATACAAATTGGCCAGTGAGGAGGAGAACTTAGCCCCCATAGAGGCTCCTCTACATTGCAGGTAGAAGACATCGTCAAAGGAAAAGTAATTTTGTTGAAGCAAAAAATGAACGGTCATTACAATGAATTCCTTCAGTTCCTCCTTATAGGAGCCATACTGCATTAGATGGTGCCGTAATACTTCCAAGGCTAGAGCATGAGGAATGCTGGAATAGAGGGATTTAACATCCAGAGTAACCCAGATGCACCCCTCTTTCCATGCAAAGGTCTGCATACTGTCTAAAACTGCTGTTGTGTCCTTGACAAAACCTGGCAGTCTAGTTACCAGTGGTTGTAAATACTGATCGACCCAGTGTCCCAGCCTCTCGAAAAGTGATCCTATGCCTGCCACTATCAGGCGCCCCTGAATGGGTGTAGTGGGTTTATGTAGTTTGGGCAAATGATGGAAGACTGGGATCACTGGGTCGGTCGCCAACAGGTATTCTGCCATCTTACTTGATAACACCCCCAAATCTCTGCCTTCATCTAAAAGGTGGGTCAATTGTAGCTTAAACACCGTGGTGGGATCACAACTTAGTTTTCTGTATGTCTAGGAATTATTTAACTGACGTAACGCTTTGGGATTTGTAATCCCCCGCACAGAGTACCACAACCGAACCACCTTTATCCTCCTTCCTTATGACAAGATCCTTACATTCTTTCAGGTTCTTGGTAGCCAAACGTTCTGCTTTTGACAGATTGTCTTTACAAAACTTGGATTTTTGTCTCACTGTACCTTCAAGGCAAATCAAATGACACTCCACCAACGATTGAAACAAGTCTATCACTGAGTTACGTGAGTTGACAGGATAGAAATGCCTATTTTGTAGACCACCATTTGTTTCACCATCAGTTATGCCATAAAGCCCCCCTCCCACAGTCTCCGATTGCAAGCTGTCCAAAGCCGACCCAATAACCAGATCCTCAAACCCAAAAGAAAATTTATCAACAATTTCAGACCCTTTTGAGTTATCCCGGGAAGTGACAGTCTCTGTAATTTTCCAATCTAGGGTCTGTTGAAAAATGTTTCTTAAGAACAATATTCCTCACAAACCGATTAACGTCCAAAAGAGTTGAAAAAACCTTAAAATGTTGCATAGGAAAAAATGATAAACCCTTGGACAAAAGGGATGATTCACTCTCAGATAATATTATATTAGGTCCTTTACCCTTGTCCATGTGACCTTCACATTGAAGGATTATTTCCTGTTCCCAGCTTGCCAAGGATGAGTTTCCCTGGGGTTTACGCCGCCTGCCTCTTCTAGTTTTCCTTTTTCGCTTTGTTTTTTTATCTTTGTGTTCGGCTTTGCCATCAAGTTTTTTGAAGGTTGGCAGTCGGAGTGTCTAACCTCCCTGGAAAAAACAGAGGACGTAGAACCTCGGGAACCCGCTGTCGTTGTACTTTCCATTGCATAAGATATCTCTGACTGCGAATCCGATTCGATTTGGGTGATCCAAAACTGAAATGCCTCCCTGTGCTTTCCCTTGGGTGTCTCCTTTTTCTGAGGATTGAATTGGGTCGATGCGACCGCTTCCATGTGTAGACCTCATTTTTGTCATAATCTCTTAAAAATTTTTGTCTCTTATTATCCATCAGAGTCTTATTATAATTGGTTATAAATTCAGTGAGAATATCATTAGTTTATATGAGTCCAAATTCAAAAATGGGACCAAAGACTCTTTAATGGAATTGATTTCATCATTTACCTCTGCAAGCAACTCTTCTTCCGTTTTAACAATTGACCTCATTAAATCCAAAGAGCACTGGGTCAGGATGGAGTTCCATTTCTGCATAAATTCATCTGTATGAACCACGGAGAGAAGTTTTTTATTCCTTAAGCCTCTAGGAATCATAGATTCTGCGATATATTGCTTCAGACCTTCCGCATCCCACCATAGTTTAATTTCCTTGATTGATGCGGTTTTAAGGCTGTCGTTAGGAAAAAGGACTTTCTGGCCGTTTCCAGCCTCCGCGCACGCTAATGGCGCCAATAGCGGCCATTTAAGCAGGACAGCACCAGGAAACAAGTGCTGTCTTTTCTACAGCGTTACTGTGTTCCTGATTGACCCGTTCTAAGCTTCCTGTTACCTGTGACCCGGCCTGAACCCACGTTTGCTTGAACTCTGCCTGCACCGACCCCCGGCTTGCCTACGACCACCCTTCTGCCTGCTCCTTCTGTACCTCACCTGCCTGCCTGTTAACGACCCTGCCTGCACCCGACCATCCGATTGCCTGCTCCTTCTGTACCTCACCTGCCCGCCTGTTAACGACCCTGCCTGCACCCGACCGTCCGATTGCCTGCTCCTTCTGTACCGCTCTGCCCGCAAGTTAACGACTTGGCCTGCACCACTATTCTTCAGTCTAGCACGGACTAAGGGACAACTTCCTACCACCACCTGTGTCCCATCAAGCCCTCGTGCTCCCCTGTGCTCCAGCGCTCCCTGTCTACTCTATCAGGGGTTCTGGAACCAGGGCCGTAAGAGAGGTTGCCTACTGCATAAGCCAGACTCTACCACCAGGTACGTGACAGCTGTTCATACAAGAATTACATGCCGATTCTTCTGAAGCAGGATTAAGTTCCTTCGTAAAGACTTGGGAGCAGCGGCGGCTGGTGTGGGAGGGGCGCTGGGGCGCCGCCTCCCAGCCGGCAAAAGAAGGAAAAAAAAAAGTCAACCCCGCCCACCTGCAGGTGGCGCCGGTACATTGACTCCCTCCGCCGCGGGGTCGCGGGGAGGGTGTGGTCGGCGGCGACGAGGGTTCAGAAATGCTTCCTTGAATTAGGACGAAGTCTTCTTAGCCGTACATTAAGAACATACTTGTCGACAGTGCATGGACCACCATCTCAGACCGAATACGTCATCCGTTGGAGAGAATGCCGGGACCAAGGTCTTGGGGACTATCTCATCTGTCCCTCGCGACCTCGTGTCCCCTCGTGCTCCCGAACTACCCTGTGTCCACCACCATCCTTCAACAGGGAATCAGGCACGATCTGACTTCTTATCACCACGTCCGGTTC
>BLSH010352510.1:238658-257419 GCA_018402905.1 Glandirana rugosa | reverse complement strand
TCCATGTGTCCTCCATGTGTTTTCCATGCATCTTCCCAAAGTGCCCTTCGTGTATCCTCCATGTGTCCTCTATGTGTTTTCCATGCATTTTCCCAAAGTGCCCTTCGTGTATCCTCCATGTGTCCTCCATGTGTTTTCCATGCATCTTCCCAAAGTGCCCTTCGTGTATCCTCCATGTGTCCTCTATGTGTTTTCCATGCATCTTCCCAAAGTGCCCTTCGTGTATCCTCCATGTGTCCTCTATGTGTTTTCCATGCATTTTCCCAAAGTGCCCTTCGTGTATCCTCCATGTGTCCTCCATGTGTTTTCCATGCATCTTCCCAAAGTGCCCTTCGTGTATCCTCCATGTGTCCTCCATGTGTTTTCCATGCATCTTCCTGATATGGCCTCTTTGTATCCTCCATGTCTTCACCCTCTATCCTCCAGAAGTGTCCTACAAGTATCCTCCATATGTTCTCCATGTATCCTCCCGAAGTGTTCTGAATCTGCACATATCCTCCATGTGTTCCCCACGTATCCTCTGTGTGTCCTCCCTGTGTCCTCCATGTATCCTCCGTGTATCCACTGTGTGTTCTCAATGTGTCCTTCATGTGTTTTCCATGCATCTTCCCAAAGTGCCCTTCGTGTATCCTCCATGTGTCCTCCATGTGTTTTCCATGCATCTTCCTGATATGTCCTCTTTGTATCCTCCATGTCTTCACCATCCATCCTCTACAAGTATCCTCCATGTATCCTCCATGTGTTCTCCATGTATGCTCCCGAAGTGTTCTGCACATATCCTCCATGTGTTCCCCATGTATCCTCCGTGTATCCACTGTGTGTTCTCAATGTGTCCTCCATGTGTTTTCCATGCATCTTCCCTAAGTGCCCTTCGTGTATCCTCCATGTGTCCTCCATGTGTTTTCCACGCATCTTCCTGATCTGTCCTCTTTGTATCCTCCATGTCTTCACCCTCTATTTTCCAGAAGTGTCCTCAATGTATCCTCCATGTGTTCTCCATGTATCCTCCCAAAGCGTCCTCCATTTGTTCTCCACGTATCCTCCCGATCTGTCCTTCATGTATCCTCCAGTTGTTCTCTGTGTATCATCCCCTCTGTGAATCCTCCATGTGTTCTCTGCGTATCATCCGTGTGATCTCCATGTATCTTCTCTTCTCCAAAATAGTGGCCAAATATGTAGTTATATTTGGACAATTATGTCACCACTGTCCCAGTCCCTTCCCTTATATTGTAAATGACATCTTGGTGGAAGTGTCATTCTGTGAGTGGACATTGTTGGGTTAGGTTCATTGAGTTTTTCTTTCTGTGGACGTCATACTTCGTGATTGACCAGATTCTCATATTGCTGGACAATGTCATGGACATTTGATTTGCATCATGGGACTTTTTTTTTTTTTAATTAAAGGATTTACTGTTTATTTTATGTGAAAAATAACTCATTCACATACGGAAGGCTATAATGTTAAATGGAGGAGATCTCTACTGTTCAGATACCCTCCATGCTTTACACTACATGCCCACAGGTACAATCATTACTGCCCTCTTTCAACCCCACCGCTAGACGAGGTTGCTGAACTACTTGCTAACGTCCATCTTACCACCTGCCCTCTGGATCCTGTTCCCTTGGAAACGTTACGTTCTCCCTCTGACTCTATTCTACACTCTCTAACCCACATGTTCAATCTCTCCCTCTCTTCTGGCATCTTCCCCAACTCTCTAAAACATGCATTGGTCACCCCCATAGTTAAAAAGCCCTCACTGGACCCATCTAATCTTAACAACATACGCCCCATCTCCTTGCTCTCCTTTTTATTCAAACTCCTTGAATGCCTGGTCTACAACCGGCTGAGCGACCACCTTGCTGATAATAGCCTTCTTGATCCCCTTCAGTCTGGATTTCGTCCTCAACACTGCATAGAAACTGCTCTACTAATGGCCAAAACCAATGGGTGCTATTCAGTACTCCTCCACCTCTCTGCTGCCTTTGATAAGGTTGACCACCCCCTCCACCTCAAAAAACTCCACGCCTTTGGTCTCCGTGACTGTAGTCTTCGCTGGTTCTCTTCCTACTTATCCAACCGCACCTCTACCCTTACTTACAATTCTACTTCCTCCTCTCCTCTTCCTTTCTCTGTTGGGGTCCCCCAAGGTTCTGTTCTTGGACCTCTCCTATTCTCAATCTACACCTCCTCCCTGGGTCATCTGATAGCCTCTCATGGCTTCCAATACCACCTTTACGCTGATGACACCCAAATCTATTTCTCTACCCCTCAGCTCATTCCTTCAGTTTCCTCTCGTATCACTAATTTACTAACAGACATATCAGTCTGGATGTCACACCACTTCCTCAAACTTAATCTATCCAAAACCAAACCTCCCCCACGTGCCCCTTCCTCCAATCTCTTTGTCATAATCAATGGCACAAATATCAGCCCATCCCCACATGCCAAAGTCCTAGGCGTAGTCCTGGACTCTGAACTCTCCTTTAAGCCCCACATCCAATCACTGTCCAAATCCTGCCACCTCAACCTCCGCAACATCTCAAAAATACGCCCCTTTCTAACCAATGACACAACAAAGCTCTTAATTCACTCTCTGGTCATCTCTCGCCTTGACTACTGCAACTCCCTTCTCATTGGCTTCCCTATACAGTCTATCCCCCCTTCAGTCCATCATGAATGCTCCTGCCAGGCTCATCCACCTTACCAATCGCTCTGTTTCTGCTACTCCTCTCTGTCAATCCCTCCACTGCCTTCCACTCACCCAATGAATTAAATTCAAAATACTAACCAACAAAGCCATTCACAACGCTGCCCCCAGCTACATCAGTAACCTAGTCTCAAAATAGCAACCTGATCGTTCTCTTCGTTCTTCTCAAGATCTCCTGCTCTCTAGCTCCCTCATCACCTCCTCCCATGCTCGTCTCCAGGACTTTTCCAGAGCCTCTCCAATCCTATGGAACTCCTTACCCCAACCTGTCCGATTATCTCCTACTCTGTTAGCTTTTAGACAATCCCTGAAAACCCTCCTCTTCAGAGAAGCCTATTCTACCCAGTTATTACCTTTTGTTACACTCAACCTTCCCTTCTAAATTGTAAGCTCTAACGAGCAGGGCCCTCTGATTCCTCCTGTATTGATTTGTATTGTAATTGAACTATCTGCCCCCTTGTTTTAAAGCACTGTGCAAACTGTTGGCGCTATATAAATCCTGTATAATAATAATAATAATAATAATGGGGCTTACGAATTCCTATAAGCCTTTCCACTGGCAGATCAGCACAACCATTGGTCCAGGGTTGTTGGCAAGAGGTCCTTGTCCTCATCAACATGAGGACAAGGTGCTTAGCCAGGACAGTTCCCCCTGGCAAGGTGCCCCACATGTTGAGGCTGTGTGGCATGGTATGGCTCAGGAATGGGGGGGTACACTCTATTCCCCTCTCTTTCCTGACCAGGTAGGCTGCAGGCTCAGATTAAGGGTCCAGCGTGGATATTTTTTTCAAGAATCCCAAGTCTTCCCTTCTATGTGTCTACATTTCTCTCCCTCAATACTTGCATGTCTGTGCCCCATGTGTAACCCTACCAGACACTGAATCCCTATCACTACCACTGAATAAAGAGGACCTGACACTCGTTTTCCATCTATACAGAGCATACCTCAGCCGGTGGACAGACACCAAAGGGCCAATTAGACAGGTGTGGTTTCCTTATAGATATAATCATCTCTGGTAAACAGCTTATTAACAATGTATGTACATAGATAAACAAATATATTATTTATAGCAACCGATTATTTCAGTTCCTTTCCTGTTGGGCAGACAATTATGTCGTATGGCACAGAAGGAGGATTGAGTCACTATGACATCATTATGGTTTCTGTATCATTATCATCATTAATTTTCATTCTATAAAGTATACTTGCATAATATACAGTATATTGCAACATATAATTTGCTAACCTACTGTATCCACAATGGTGCAGAGTCTAAGTGACTTCACCAGAACACCATGAAAGGAATGATGGGCTGGTGACCCTGGTGGCCCCAGGGTTTATTTGCTGTTAGCTGTCGCTTAGTCACAGCCCCAGGTTTGCTTTGCCAAGGGACTTCAGGGGCAAGGTGGCTACATTAGAGAGCCAGGGTGGGGGAAGGCAACAGGTTGGTGTCCAAACAGAGATCAGGGCAAGTGGCAGGCACAAGAGTAGCCACTGTCCAGGCAAAAGTCAATGCAGGCAGCAGGTGCAAGAGTAGTCAGTGTCCAGGCAGAGGTCTGGGCAGGTGGCAGGCAAGAGAATAGTCAGAGTCCAGGCAGAGGTCAATGCAGGCAGCAGGCAAATAAGTAGTCTGTGTCCAGACTGAGGTCAGGGCAGGTGGCAGGCAAGAGAATAGTCAGGGTCCAGGCATAACCTAATGCAGGCAGCAGGCATAAGAGAAGTCAATATCAAGGCAGATGTCAATGCAGGCAGCATGTGCAAGAGTAGTCAGTGTCCAGGCAGAGGTCTGGGCAGGTGGCAGGCAAGAGAATAGTCAGAGTCCAGACAGAGGTTAATACAGGCAGCAGGCACATAAGTAGTCAGTGTCCAGGCAGCAGAGGTCTAGGCAGGTGGCAGGCAAGAGAATAGTTAAGGTCCAGGCAGAACTTAATGCAGGCAGCAGGCATAAGAGAAATCAATATCCAGGCAGAAGTCAATGCAGGCAGCAGGTGCAAGAGTAGTCAGTGTCCAGGCAGAGGTCTGGGCAGGTGGCAGGCAAGAGAATAGTCAGAGTCCAGACAGAGGTCAATGCAGGCAGCAGGCACATAAGTAGTCAGTGTCCAGGCAGCAGAGGTCTAGGCAGGTGGCAGGCAAGAGAATAGTTAAGGTCCAGGCAGAACTTAATGCAGGCAGCAGGCATAAGAGAAATCAATATCCAGGCAGAAGTCAATGCAGGCAGCAGGTGCAAGAGTAGTCAGTGTCCAGGCAGAGGTCTGGGCAGGTGGCAGGCAAGAGAATAGTCAGAGTCCAGACAGAGGTCAATGCAGGCAGCAGGCACATAAGTAGTCAGTGTCCAGACAGAGGTCTGGGCAGGTGGCAGGTAAGAAAATAGTCAGAGTCCAGACAGAGGTTAATACAGGCAGCAGGCACACGAATAGTCAATGTCCAGGCAGAAGTCAATGCAGGCAGCAGGCACAAGACTAAAAACCCCCAAAAAACATTCATAGAAAGAAGGATTTTGTTCTGTTGTTGGTCAATTTTAGAAGGATGGCAATTTTAGGGAGTCGGGACACGTTTTAAAAAACTGAAACTTTTTTGGACATTAGAGTTCCAGCTCTTTTTTTTTAAACACCCCTGTGATTTTTGCACCTAATGATATACCACACGGTATTAGTAGTTAATGTGGGCTTTCTAAATGTTTTTCTTTTTTTTTTTTTGTATAAAACTAAATTTGCTGTCACCTCCGAGTGCGCTCCTATCTTCAGTGTGGGCCTCTGAAGCCCACTGGTATCTCTTTCCGGGATATGGCGCTGCTGGCTACCCAGCACGCACCTCCCGATCTCGCGCATGCGCATAAACTGCAAAGCACGGCGCACTCATTGCTGACACTCATTTCCCAGGAGCCAATGGGCGGGCGGACATGACCTACCTCACTGCAGCGAGGTACAGCGGAAATAGAGGATTTACAACACATAAAAGGTATTTGCACTGCAGCAATATATAAAAAAAAAAGTCCAAGTATATAATAGGAAGTGATTATAAATACATCTCTGTATAATTTCTCCCTATGGCAGTTATTATTCTGTTGTGATATTTTGCAGATGTAAAGCAAAAGTTGAGGCATAGAAAACTGCTGATACATTTTTCAATGCCCATGAGGGTGTTTTGTATTTCCTCCTATGACCAGGAGATGGCGATATGACTTTATGAACCAGCGCTGAGATACTCTAAACACTGCCATCTACAGGCTCAGCGCTCAACAGCCAACTCATAAAAGGTGAATTACTAAGAAACAAAAAAGTCCAACTCTACCAATCTTATCTAATCATATTTTATGTAATATTTTATAACAGGCCCGATAGTGCACAGTGCTACATAATCCGCTTCTGCTTTTAATCATTGCTTTAAAAAAAACAAAAAAATGTTTTTTTATTTAATTTTGTGTTGTGTCGGGGAGACTTCCCTTCATTTCCTGTCCTGTAGACCAGTGTTTTTCAGCTCCAGTCCCCAAGGCACACCAACAGGTCATGTTTTCAGGATTTCCCTCAGATGAAACAGCTGTGGTAATTACTAAGGCAGTGAAACTGATCAAATCACCTGTGCAAACTCATGGAAATCCTGAAAACATGACCTGATGGTGTGCCTTGAGGACTGGAGTTGAAAAACACTGCTGTAGACAGAGCACAAAATAAGAGATCTCTTGAAAGTGAGGGTATATCCCATCTTAGATGGGTATTATCAGAGCAGCTGCCCTCTTAGCAGTGGTAGCTGGGGGGGCGGCAAACAAACCCCCCCAGGTCCACACTCACCGCTCCACGGCAGGGTCTCCGTGCTCGAACCTCCACAGCACGGCCCCTCTGCAGCTTCCTTGGCTTCTCCTCCTGGCCAATCTGATCTGTCTCCTGTCCTGATTGGCCGGGAGGAGATGCCGGAAGACAATAGCGAGTATTGATTCGCTATTGTCACAAGTGGGTGGGTTAGGGGCACAGTGCTCTGCGCCCCAAGCTCAGCCTTTTTCAAGCCAATCAGAGCCTCAGGCTCTAATCATGTGGCTTACAAAAAAAAAAGAGCCGCCCTGCATGCATTCCCGCATTCAAACTAGGGGGCTGGCGCCCCTGCGCCCCTAATGGACTGGCCGCTCCTGCCCCTTAGGAAGATTAACCGTCATCCCCTGTGATGAATCCAAAAAGTTTGGATTTGCCACCACGTTCTGTGTCAGAGACAATGGTGACCGGGGGAAAATAGAGAGGGCCAATCTCCCCATCGGGGACACAGACAGCAATAAAAACCTCTCAGAGGGTCTAACCCTTCCCTACTTCATCCTGAACTTAAAAAAAAACATTGGCTTTGCATATACCCTAATGCAGTGTTACTCAGCCGTTTTCCAACATCTACACACATGGGCCGCCCAACATTAGAGAGGATTTATTCTTCCAAAGGAAATACACCTTTGCACGCTGGTACTGTCTAGTATTCCAATGTTTCTCTTCTCCCTCACACAGCTAATGTGACCCTGATGAAGAGGGACTGGGGAGGTGCAAACAAGGATGCCCCCCAATGTTCTCCCTATCAACTGATGAGGTCACTGATTGTTAGGACACCGGTGGAAGGAAGGTTGTAATGGTACCCAATGAAAACCTATGGCTCTGTGTAACTAAAAGGCAGGGATCCACCTGCTGGCTTGTACATCATATTTGGGTAATTTTTAGGCATTTTGCCAAGGCACCCCTCAAGAAACCTGAAGGCACCCCCTTGGCACCCTGCTTGAAAGAGACTCCCCTGAAGAATATCTGAAAAACAACTGAAGAAGTGAAACTACAGTACAGTCGTTTGCTTTCAAGGGGCAAGGAATCCTCCAGATGCCAAATGTCCATTCTGCAAGGTGCTAATTACACTTTTATATAATTATAATTATACAGTGATGTGATAATATGTAATTATATTGTATAATATTATGATGATAATGTGATATGTAAATCACAGCGTTATTTCCTTGTATGGGGCAATAAAAATAATGCACTGATTTTATCCTTATTACATGAATTATTGCCTGTGTTACTTTTAGATACACGGAGAGATTATTCAACGCTAATTAGCATTATTTTCCATGAGTGTTGCCTATTATGTGTGGATCTGTTTACAATATATATTGTATATACACAGGGCTGGTGCAAGGATTTTTGACACCCTAGGCGAAACCTCATTTTGCCGCCCCCTTGGCTCCACCCCTGACTCCACCCCCTTTCCCCTGCCCAGCCTGATCAGCGCCAATCAAATGCAGCCTCACCGACGCCTATCAAATACAGCTTCACCGGCGCCAATCAATGCAGCCTCACCTGTGCCCATCAAATACAGCTTCACTTGTGCCCATCACATATAGCCTCACTGGGGGTGGGGGCCGAGGGGGGGTATTTGGCAGATTAGTCACTATTTCTATATACATTTGCAAATGGCATGTTATAATACAATCTCATTATCTCAGTCAGACAGCGTCAGTTTTTACATGAGTCAATGCAGAGCAGCCAGTGACCAATCAACAGTGGCCAGGCGCCCCTAGGCGGCAGTGCACCCTAGGCGGCCGCCTACTCTGCCTAGTAGTAGAGCCGGCCCTGTATATACAGTATTCTCAATATAATAGGTAACTTATACCTTCTATTGTGTAACCCCAGACTCCCTTCTATTGCATTGTGTAACCCCAGAGTCCCTTCTATTGCGTTGTGTAACCCCAGACTCCCTTCTATTGCATTGTGTAACCACACTCCTTTCTATTGCATTGTGTAACCCCAGACTCCCTTCTATTGCATTGTGTAACCACACTCCTTTCTATTGCGTTGTGTAACCCCAGACTCCCTTCTATTGCATTGTGTAACCACACTCCTTTCTATTGTGTTATATAACCCCAGACTCCCTTCTATTGCATTGTGTAACCCCAGACTCCCTTCTACTGCATTGTGTAACCCCGGACTCCCTTCTATTGTATTGTGTAACCCCGGACTCCCTTCTATTGTGTTATATAACCCCGGACCAGCGACGGCTGGTGTATAAGGGGCGCTTGGGCGCCGTCTCCCCGCCGCTGACAAGAAGGAAAAAAAAAAAGTCAGCCCGGCCCCCCTGCAGGAGGTGCCGGTATATTGACTTTTTTTTTTTTTTTCTTTTACTCGGCTCAGCTGACAGCAAGTAGTGAGCCGATTGGTCAGTCGTGATCTGATTGGCTGCCCCCTGAGCCATCAGAGCCAATGACTCTCTGTCATTGGATGCTGCGGGTGGGGGTGGGACTATGACAGATGTGCTGGCTGCATGATTATTCACGCAGGCGCAGCACTCCGCCGGGACTTCCGCAGACCGTCCAGGAGGAGAGGAGGACACTCCACTGTCAGCATGCCGCTCTCCGCATGCCGATCTCTGCACAGTCCTGCCTGCCTATTAGATGGGGTAAGTGCAGGACTGGTCCCGATTTGGGGGGGGGGGGTTGCCGCCGGGAGCTATGCTGCTATCTGGGGCTCTTTGTACTGCTATCTGGGGCTCTGTATACCCCTATCTGGGGCTCTGTATACTCCTATCTGGGACTCTGTATACTGCGATATGGTGCTCTGTATACTGTAACATGGTGCTCTGTATACTGTGGCATGGTGCTCTGTATACTGCGATATGGTGCTCTGTATACTGCTATCTGGGGCTCTGTATACTGCGATATGGTGATCTATATACTGCTATATGGTGCTCTGTATACTGCGACATGGTGCTCTGTATACTGCGACATGGGGCTCTGTATACTGCGACATAGTGCTCTGTATACTGCGACATGGGGCTCTGTATACTGCTATATGGGGCTCTGTATACTGTGACATAGTGCTCTGTATACTGCGACATGGTGCTCTGTATACTGTGATATGTGGCTCTGTATACTGCGACATGGTGCTCTGTATACTGCGATATGGTGCTCTGTATACTGCGACATGGTGCTCTGCATACTGCGACATGGGGCTCTGTATACTGCTATATGGGGCTCTGTATACTGCGACATGGGGCTCTGTATACTGCGATATGGTGCTCTGTATACTGCGACATGGTGCTCTGTATACTGCGACATGGTGCTCTGTATACTGCGACATGGTGCTCTGTATACTGCGATATGGGGCTCTGTATACTGAGCATGGTGGCTCTGTATACTGCAACATGGTGCTCTGTATACTGCGATATGGGGCTCTGTATACTGCGACATGGTGCTCTGTATACTGCGATATGGGGCTCTGTATACTGCGACATGGGGCTCTGTATACTGCGACATGGTGCTCCGTATACTGCTATATGGTGGCTCTGTGAGTGTATACCCCTATCTTGTGACTCTGTATACTCCTATCTGGTGATGCTGGGCTGTATACTCCTGACCCAAGGGGTGGAAACTATAAGGGGTGGGGCTTATGAGAAGTGGGAGGGGTCAAAAAGGAAGGGCGGGGTCTGGCGCCCCCCATCCTAAAATTTCACCAGCCGCCACTGGCCCGGACTCCCTTCTATTATATTGTGTAACCACGGACCCCCTTCTATTGTTTTATGTAACCCCAGACTCCCTTCTATTCTGTTGTGTAACCCCAGACTCCTTTCTATTGTATTATGTAAACCAGGGCTCCCTTCTATTGAGTTGTGTGGCCCCGGGCTCCTGAAGGGGCCATCACCAAACTATTCCCACAAAGTTGAGAGAATGAAATTGTCCAAAATGTCTTGGTTTGCTGACGCCTTAGCCAAGCCCAACCCCTGATATAAAGCCCCACACCATAATCCCCCCTCCACCAAATGATTTGGACCAGTGCACAAAGCAAGGTCCATAAAGACATGGATGAGCGAGTTTGGGGTGGAGGAGCGTGACTGGCCTGCGCAGAGTCCTGACCTCAACCCAATAGAACACCTTTGGGATGAATTAGAGCAGAGACTGCGAGCCAGGCCTTCTCATCCAACATCGATGCCTGACTTCTGGAAGAATGGTCAAACATTCCCATAGACACTCCTAAACCTTGTGGCCTTCCCAGAAGAGTTGAAGCTGTTTTAGCTGCAAAGGGCGGGCCGACTCAATATTGAACCCTACAGACTAAGACTGGGATGCCATTAAAGTTCATATACGAATAAAGGCAGGTGTCCCAATACTTTTGGTAATATAGTGTATGTGAACCCAGCCTATGGGGCAGCTTTAAGAAATTAGCGTTTTTCTGTGAGGGGTCAGAAGTTGCACTGCGTTTTGATTCCTCCTCCTGCGATGTCCCCCAGGGAATGAAATCCTGAGAGTGAGAATCGGTGTCTCAGGTGTCCCCTTCCCAGGGAGGGAGTGACCCGCCTGTGTACATTGCATACGCTTGGTTACCTCCGACAATCCCGCCTGACGCATTGTGTACCCAGCAGATCATTCTCGGCTCAGGTTGGGTGTCTGAGGTTTGGCTCTCTCTCTGGGATTTACAGTAAAAGGACTCCCAGGTGTCAGCAAATGCGATATCCTTCAGGGCAAACACAGCTGCAGCTTAAAGGGGATTTCTGCATCTGCTGCGTCCGCATTACTCCCAATCACACATTCAGAGCGAGAGATGGAGGGGAGAAGCGGTGACCCCAAATGGAAAACTTTGAGGTCAATAAATCATCATCTGTCATAAACAATTCTCATTTTTTTTTCTCTTTTACATTTTTTGTTACATCTGATCTCCTGCGGCCTCTTTGCAGCCACTTCCCCCTCTACATGCACTCCGGTGATGGTTGCATGGCTGTTCTCAGGGCGGGTTTCCTGTAAGGTGAAACAGCCACTTGTAGCCCCCAACAGAAGCCCACCTCACAGGGTGACAATGCAGGAGTGCACCTAGGAGACAGAGCTTTGTCACCCTATAACAGGAAGTGCCTACATTAGGGTGACCAGATGTCCCCGGTTCCCCGGGGGCGAGTCCCTGGATTGAGGACTCTGTTCCCGGAGCCCATCTGTCCCCGGATCTGTCATCTCAGCAGGGGGGGCCAGAGGTAGAGCGGGTGGGGACTCCCAAATCCTGCCCAGCAATAAGCTAATCCCCCGAGGTGCAGCTATTTAGAAAACAAACATCTCCGCCCTCCAGTAGGGGGCGGGGGACAGTAAGCGGACTTTTCATTTTTGGGTTTAGGCGGATAAATCCACCGCAACGCGCTACACAGTTGAAGGCCAACCTCTTCAATATGAATACACAGTGGCGCTGCGCCCAGCAATGCAGCCTCACCAGTGCCCAGCAATGCAGCCTCACCAGTGCCCAGCAATGCAGCCTCACAAGTGCCCAGGAATGCAGCCTCACCAGTGCCCAAGAATGCAGCCTCGCCAGTGCCCAGCAATGCAGCCTCACAGTGCCCAGCAATGCAGCCTCACCAGTGCCCAGGAATGCAGCCTCACCAGTGCCCAGGAATGCAGCCTCATCATTGTCCAGCAATGCAGCCTCACCAGTGCCCAGGAATGCAGCCTCACCAGTGCCCAGGAATGCAGCCTCACCAGTGCCCAGCAACGCAGCCTCACCAGTGCCCAGGAATGCAGCCTCACCAGTGCTCAGGAATGCAGCCTTACCAGTGCCCAGCAATGCAACCTCACCAGAGCCCAGGAATGCAGCCTCACCAGCACCCGGGGATGCAGCCTAAATCCAAAAATGTCTACCTCGCCCCCCCCTCAAGTTTTCTCCTGCCCTAGTTTCCCAGCCCGGAGGTGCCCAGGATTAAGGAAGAGGACCAGATGTACCAACAGTGCTCAGCTGGTTCTGAGCTCCCATCTCCAGAGGAACCACCTGCAGAAGAAGCAATGCACCGGGGACATAGGCAGAAGAAGCTGCCCAGACCAGGCACTGGGGGGGAGGGGGGAACTAACAATGCTGCATTTGAACCAGTGGTGTCTGGTTGGTTTTTCTTTGGAGGGGCAGCAGACAACCACTCCCCTGGCCGGCCAGTGGCGTGGCACTACCCCTGTCTGCTGGTCGGTCTGGCACTTACCCCATCTAGGTAGCAGGCGGTGGATTGTGGACAGCGGCTCCAGTGTTCTCAGCGTGGCGGGCGGCTGGCGGAGGACTGGATGCAGCGGCTCCGGTGTCCTTTCCTCCATGGCTTCTGCCGTGCGTGCCCTCTCTCCTCCTCCTTCTCCTAGGCATCCAGTAGGATCCCCTGACCTTTTGGCCAATCGGGAAACACGTCTCAGACCCGCTTCCTGATTGGCGGGGAGGAGATTTTGTGTGAAAATAGCGAATATTCATTCGCTATCGTCACGCAACTGGGTGGGCTCAGAGCGCAGAGCTCTGCACCTCAAGGCCACCCTTTTTTTGTAGCCAGTTTTGTAGCCTCACGCTCTAATCACATGCTTCAAAAAAACACCCCCCCCCCCATTGAAAAACCATGCACCTTGCGTCCTGTATGTAGAACATGGTGGCGGACGCATGAATAGGGGGGGGCGGAACCCGTGCAGCCCCTAATGGACAGGCCGCCACTGAACTCTTGGCTAATACCAAGCAGATATGGAGTGTCACATCTGAGGGGTATTGCTGTATATTATGCTACGTCCTCCCGTGCACAAGCTGCCTGTGCGCCCCCTGTGGGGTGCACGTGGTGCGCTCTGTGACCACTGAGTCAATGAGACTCGGCTGATCACAGATCGGTGTAAGGCCCCTTACCACGTGATCAGCTGTCAACCAATGACAGTTGATCATGTGATGTAACCAATAGATCAGTATTTGGCTCCCCCCCCCCCTCATGCTCATGACGTGAGGGAAAAAAACAGCCAATCACCGGCTTCAGACAGAGGGACATCAGTCCCGCACACGGAGAGGCGCTGCTGCTATGCAGTGCCCTCCAGTACCACCTACCTGTGTCCCCCAGTGCAACCTATCAATGCCCACCAGTGCCACCTATCAATGCCCATCACTGCTGCCAACCAGTGCCCATCAGTGCCTCATTATCAGTGCCACCTGTTAGTGGTGCTTACCAGTGCCCTTCAGTGCCACCCATCAGTGCCACCCTTCCGTGCCACCCATCAGTGCCCATCAGTGCCACCCATCCGTGCCACCCATCAGTGCCCACCAGTGCCACATCATCAGTGCCTATCAGTACAGCCAATCAGTGCCCATCAGAGCAACCTTTCAGTGCCCATCAGTGCAGCAGTGATTAAATACCATAATAAGAAAGCTCTATTTGTGTGAAAAAAAAATTATAAAAATGTCATATGGGTGCAGTGTTGCATGACTGCGCAATTGTCATTCAAAGTGCGACAGAGCTGAAAGCTGAAAATTGGCCTGGGCAGGAAGGGCATATATGTAAGCAAGGGGTTAAACGCTCCTAACCCCTGCGCTATGTATGTACCCCTGACTCCTGCAAACTGTAAAGTACATTCTCCTGAAACTACACTGTGGAAGTTACATATTCTTGACCCCTGCATTTTGTAAATTATATACATTATCTCACAAAAGTGAGTACACCCCTCACATTTGTGTAAATATTTTATTCTATCTTTTCATGTGACAACACTGAAGAAATGACACTTTGCTACAATGTAAAGTAGTACTCTTCACCTGGTTGCCGCCCCACACGCTTGACACCAGCTGAACCAAATAAGTTTATCTTGGTCTCATCAGACCACAGGACATGGTTCCAGTAATCCATGTCCTTAGTCTGCTTGTCTTCAGCAAACTGTTTGTGGCTTTCTTGTGCATCATCTTTACAAGAGGCTTCCTTCTGGGACGACAGCCATGCAGACCAATTTGATGCAGTGTGCGGCGTATGGTCTGAGCACTGACAGGCTGGCCCCCCACCCCTTCAACCTCTGCAGCAATGCTGGCAGCACTCATACGTCTATTTCCCCAAGACAACCTCTGGATATGACGCTGAGCACGGCACTCAACTTCTTTGGTCGACCATGGCGAGGCGCTGTTCTGAGTGGAACCTCTCCTGTTATACCGCTGTATGGGTTTGGCCATCCCGCTGCAGCTCAGTTTCAGGGTCTTGGCAATCTTCTTATAGCCTAGGTCATCTTTATGTAGAGCGGCAATTCTTTTTTTCAGATCCTCAGAGAGTTCTTTGCCAAGAGGTGCCATGCAGTGGCGGCTGGTGAAGTTATAGGATGGGGGGGGGGCAGGCCCCGCCCTTCATTTTGACTCCTCCTACATCTCATAAGCTCCACCCTTATATAATCCACCCACTCCATCCCCTGTATTCCATATATTGTGTCTGGACGGTACACAGGTATTGTAGCCAGCCAGCACACAGGTATTGCAGCCAGCCAGTACACAGGTATTGTCAGTACACAGGTATTGCCAGTACACAGGTATTGCAGCCAGCCAGTACACAAGTATTGTAGCCAGCCAGTACACAGGTATTGTCAGTACACAGGTATTGCCAGTACACAGGTATTGCAGCCAGCCAGTACACAGGTATTGCCAGTACACAGGTATTACACAGCCAGTACACAGGTATTACACAGCCAGTACACAGGTATTGCCAGTACACAGGTATTGCCACCAGCCAGTACACAGGTATTATAGCCAGCCAGTGCACAGGTATTGCCAGTACACAGGTATTGCAGCCATCCAGTACACAGGTATTGCCAGTACACAGGTATTACACAGCCGGTACACAGGTATTGCCAGTACACAGGTATTGCTGCCAGCCAGTCCACAGGTATTGCCAGTACACGGGTATTGCCAGTACACAGGTATTGCCAGTACACAGGTATTGCAGCCATCCAGTACACAGGTATTGCCAGTACACAGGTATTACACAGCCAGTACACAGGTATTGCCAGCACACAGGTATTGCTGCCAGCCAGTCCACAGGTATTGCCAGTACACGGGTATTGCCACCAGCCAGTACACAGGTATTGCCAGTACACAGGTATTGTTCTCCACGTAATTTTTTTCTAAATTGTGGCATGGGGTTCCCCTTAAAATCCATATTAGACCTATAGGGTTTGTTACGAACTTTGTGGGGGAACCCTACGCATTTTTTTTTCATTTCGGAGCGGAGTTCCTCTTAAAAAACCATACCAGACCTGAAGGGTCTGTTACGGTCTGTCACGGATTTTGGGGCGTAACCCTGCGCAATTTTTTTTTTTAATTTTGGTGCGGGCCCCGCTGTTGTAAATTATTTTTTAAATTGTGATGACATGCCCCAGTCAAACAGTTGCTGAAAAATTGGGCCTTGGGTGTTGGTGGTGCCAGAACACTGTAACCCCTTGCAGTTACTCTTGTTGGATGCAGGAACAGGCCCTGCTGTTGTAAATTAGTTTAACCACTTCCCTACCACCGTATTCAGAATGACGGCCGGGAAGTGGTTAAGTTACCCTTAGTGGGCATCATATGACGTCCTCAGGATAACATGCTGCGGCGATCGGGTGTGTGGAGGGTCAGTCTGACCCCCCGCATTACCGATCTCGGTAAAGCGACTCCATCGGAAGCACTTTACAATGTGATCAGCCGTGACCAATCAATCACGGCTGGTCACAGTGTAAACAGGAAAGCTGTTTATCGGCTTTTCCTGTACTTGGGTCTTCAGACCTGAGCAGTGGAGAGCCGATCGGCTGCTCTCCTGACAGGGAGGGTCTGTGCTGATGGTTTATCAGCGCAGCCCCCGCTCGGATCACCACCCTAGACAACCAGGGAGCCTGCCCAGGGACCACGAGGGATGTGCCCACCCAGGACCACCAGGGAGCCGACCAGGGACCACCAGGGAGCTGATCAGGACCACCAGGGAGACCACCCTAGACCACCAGGTAAGGGGCACAGTGCCCAATATGGATGGCACTCAGTGCCACCTTCAGATGTCAGCAGGGAAATGTCCCCATCTGCCCACCAGTGCCCCTATCAGTATTTACCAGTGCCACCTACCAGTGCCCCCTACTAGTGTCCATCAGTGCCACATATCAGTGCCCAGTGCCGCCTATGAGTGCCAATCAGTGCCACCTATGAGTGCCCATCAGTGCCGCTTATCAGTGTCCGTCAGTGCTGCATATCAGTGCCCGTCAGTGCTACCTATCAGTGCCCATCAGTGCTGTTTATCAGTGCCCATCATTGCTGCATATACATGCCTCATCATCAGTGCCCATCAATGCCACTTCCTCAGTTCCCCCTCATCAGTGCCAATCAGTACTGCCTCATCAGTGCCCGTCAGTGTAGCCTCATCAGTGCCCATCAGTGATGGAGAAAATGTACTTATTTACAAAATTTTGTGATAGAAACTGAGAAAAAAATGTTTTTTTTCAGAATTTTCGGCCTTTTTTATTTGTAGCTCAAAAAATAAAAAAAATGACAAAAATTTTGTCTGGGTACAGCGTCGCATGACCGCGCAATTGTCAGTCAAACCGAAACAGCACTGAAAGCTGAAAATTGGTCTTGTAGGAAAGTGTTCTAAGTGCCCGGTATTGAAGTGGTTAAAAATTGTGATGGCATGCCCCAGTCAAACAGGTGCTGAAAAATTGTGCCTTGTGTGTTGGAGGTGCCAGGACACTGTAACCCCTTGCAGTTACTCTTGTTGGGTGCAGGAAAGGGCCCTGCTGTTGTAAATTTGTTTAAAATTGTGATGGCATGCCCCAAACAGTTGCTGAAAAATTTGGCTTTTGCAAAATCCAGATACACCACGTGTACAGGCCTTCCTTTATCTAGATGGCAGCTCACCTCCTCATAGAAGGATAATAGATTGGTTTGGCAAGAACGATTCTTCATGAACCCATGTTGATTACCACTAATGATACCGTTCTCATTACAAGAATCTTGCATATAATCCCTTATTATTCCCTCCAAGAGCTTGCATACTATTGATGTTAGGCTAACTGGCCTGTAGTTCTCAGGGATATAACTTGGTCCTTTTTTATATATTGGTGCTACATTGGCTTTTCTCCAATCAGCTGGCACCATACCAGTCAGTAGACTGTTCTTAAAAATTAGGCACAATGGTCTGGCAATTTCTTGACTGAGTTCCTTAAGGACCCTCGGGTGCAAGCCATCTGGTCCCGGTGACTTATTAACATTACGTTTTTCAAGTCAATTCCTAATTTTATCCTCAGTTAGCCATGAGGGTGCTTCCTGTGACGTGTCGTGAGGACCAACATTGTCGTTTTGGATACTTGAGCCCCCCGTTTCCTTTGTGAATACTGAGGAGAAAATTAAGTTTAACAACTTTGCCATCTCTCCATCCTTTGTAAGTTGTTAGTCTGGGTTTGGCTCTGAGGGCCCCTTGAAGTTCTCCTGTAGGTATCTGTTCTGCCTTCAAACATACCCATGTGTGGTTATGCCACATTGGATTATCCTTCCATCTATTCCTGTGAAAAACTGCATAGCCATTCAGCCAGCGAATCCGCATGCACTTTTGATCTGTGAGAATTGGGCAAAAACTGATGTTCTCTTCTGAACAAATGTTCTTTTATTTTGGGCAATAGTAAAATACCACATTATGGCCACTGGATGGAGCTGAGGAGCACAGAATAATACACACGCCTTTGTAACAAGAGATACAATGCAATGCAACAATTCTAGCGAACCCGAGAGGGAATTTTGGAACCATTGGATACATTTATTTGCTAATTCCCTCTAGCGTTCTCTAGAATAACAATGCATTTCTTGTTACAGAGATGTATATATTTCCTCTGCTCCTCATCTCCATCTAGTAGCCAAAATTTGGTATTTTACAACTCCCCAGAATAAAGGAACATTCACTCAGAAGAGTAAAGAGCCTAAAAAAAGTTTCTGATAGCGGTTGTATTGGTCAGGTGGCACGGGATTATCCGGCACCTCATCCCTCAGGTATTATGGATTAAATGCAAAAAGAAATATGGGGGTGCCAAAAAAAGATAAGAAGTAAAATATAACAATTTTTATTGGTACCCTCCACATCACAGCTCCCCCCCCTCCTCACATCACAGCCCCCTTTGCAATCACAGCCCTTCTCCTAAGCCCCCCCATTTCTCAGCTCCCCCTCTTACATCACAGTTCCCCCCTAACATCACAATCCACCTTGCAATCACAACCCTCCACATCACAGCTCCCCCCCCTCCTCACATCACAGCCCCCTTTGCAATCACAGCCCTTCTCCTAGGCCCACTCCTCCCCCCCCTCGAC
>BLSH010352510.1:207827-224307 GCA_018402905.1 Glandirana rugosa | reverse complement strand
AGAGGGGGAAGGGCAGTGATCACAGCCTTCCTCTACATGGAAGCTGTGATCACTCCCCTCCCCCTGCCAGTCAAACACTAAGACAGTTAGAACGCGCTCAGGGAACACAGTTAACCCTTAGAGTGCCCCTGCAGGTTAACCCCTTCACTGCCAATGGCATTTACACAGTAATCAGTGCAATGGTCTCAAAAAAATGTCAAAATGTTCCAACATGCCCATTGCAATATCGCAGTACCGCTAAAAATTGCAGATCGCCGCCATTACTAGTAAAAAATAAAAAAAAACCAGAAATGAATTCTCATCATCCGTAAACGCGGCAACTTTTGCGCAAACCAATCAATAAACGCCGATTGCGATTTTTTTTTATCACAAATATGAGGAAGAATATAAATCGGCCAAAACCGATGGAAAAAAATGTTTTTTTATATATTTTTTTTTTAAATTGTATTTTAGCAAAAAGTAAGAAATTTGTTTTTTTTTTGCAAAATTGTCGCTCTTCTTTTGTTTATAGCGGCGATCAGAAATGACGCAGCGGTGATCAAATACCACCAAACGAAAGCTCTCTTTGTGGGGAAAAAAGGACGCAAATTTTGTTTGGGTACAACGTCGCACGACCGCGCAATTTTCAGTTAAAGCGACGCAGCGCCGAATCGCAAAAAGGGCTCCGGTCCGAAAGCTGGAAATCCTTCCGGGGCTGAAGTGGTTAAGCAAGAAGCCCGGCGTGTTTATGCAATGAACAAACGTGACTCATCTCATTTCCACAGAGGATTAACAGTATTAAATGTTTAATAGAAACCACAATATTAGGGTTAGAAATCAGAGTAAAGTCACTTTTGTATATAAGGAAATGTAGAAATGACAGGTCCTCTTTAGTTCCCTATACTGTACCATTCTCTTATCTTACACTGAGGATATGACTTTGTTCCATACAGGAGCTTGAAGGACAAAACGAGGTGAAATTCACCATCAAGGAGACAGTTTGTCAAAAATCGGAATATAAGACGACTGAGAAATGTGAATATAAAGCTGGAGGGGTAAGTGTGGTGACTGCGTCCCATCCTGAACATCAATGCCTTGACCCTTACTTCTCTCCAGTTTCAATAAACGTTCCACCTTTTATCATTGAAAAGCCGTCATTGATCTCCAGTCAGTGACTTTGCCCAGCCAGAAATAATGTCAGTCTGCTGCAGGCACGAGGAAGCATTCCCTAAGTCTCCGCTCCCCCAGACATGGTAACTTTGTCCTGCATAGCTATGAAGGGGGCCTTTGGGTTCATCCAGATACTCTTGTTGCTTCTGTAAATTGCGGTGACACACATCGTGACACGGTACATTGCGGATCATTTTGCACTGTCCAGTAGGATTCCGCATGGACAACATAACAGGTTTTCAGGATAAACCATCCACCAATAACTGAAATGTAATTTGTGGGTGGACTGCCCCTTTAACAAACCTTAATTAGTAATTAATGGTATAATCCAACAATAATTTTAATATACAGAGCTTTAATTTAACTATATTATCAAATTTTCCACTTTATTTCCATGTAGGTGGAGAAAAGCTGCAAGGCCTCGATGAAGGAAAATCACTTCACAGTCATCTGCACAACCGTACCAGACGGGGTGAGTGTGTCCCACATGGAGGAGATCCAGCGGGGTGAAGACACTGGGAGTCTTTGTTGGGGTTAGTGGTAGAGAGACATGGTTAGAGTTTGGGCTAGAGGGTGAAGGTTAGGGTTGGGTATTAAGGTTAGCGTTAGAGTTGGAGGGTTGAGGTTAGAGTTAAGGTTAGCGTTAGGGTTGGAGGGTTAAGGTTAGAGGGTAGGGTTATAGTTAGGGTTGGAAGGTTAAAGTTAGGGTTAGAGTTTGGCTTGGAGGGTTAAGGTTAGAGTTGGTGTTAAAGGTTTAGGGTTAGAGTTACGTTTATATGGTTAGGAATAGAGTTAGGGTTAAGGTTACAGTTAGGGTTGGAGGGTTAAGGTTAGAGTTAGATTTGAAGGGTTAAAGTTAAGATTAGAGGGTTAGAGTTAGGGTTTGGGGTTAAGGCTAAGGTTAAGGTTGGAGTTAAGGTTAGAGGGGTAAGGTTAAAGTTAAGGTTGGGGGCTAAGGTTAGAGTTAGGGTTTTGAGGTGAAGGTTAGAGTTAAGATTACAGTTAGGGTTGGAGGGTTAAGGCTTAAGGGGTTAGGGTTAGAGTTAGGATTGGAGGGTTAGGGTAAGAGTTAGGGGTTGTATCTTACCCTAATGATCTCCACCCGGGACAAGTTTATGCAACTAAAATTCTTGCACAGGATCTACTACTCCCCTCTGCGCCTGTCTAAAATATACCCAGATCGTAGTCCCGCGTGCCCTAGATGTGGTTCCCCAGAGGGATCCTTTTTCCACGTCATATGGACATGACCACAAGTCCAGATGTTTTGAGAAGGGATGGTTCAGAGTATTAATTCCATCGGCCGACTCATGGTCCCCCGCGATCCCATACCATTATTGTTGGGGATATGTGACACATTGGAGGCCCCTCGATCTAAAAAAAATGTCATCTTTTATGCGGCGTTCTACGCTAGGAAGGCAATCCTCCTGCAATGGAACAAACCTCTCCCACCGACAACTCGACAGTGGCAGGCCCTTGTGGACTCTGCCCTACCTTTCTATAAATTGACCTATATGGGCCGCAACTGTCCAAAAAAATTTGACAAACTGTGGGTGGACTGGATCAATGAACGCAGGCTGACGCTGGAATAGGGACCGAAGCGTGCGGCGCGGGGTGGTTTGAGAAAATGACACCACGGTAAACTGTCACTGATACTTTTGCATGAGAGGTCTGTGTGGACGGAGAGACGTGGCCTAAATTTCCTACCCCCCTCTTGATGGCTCCCCCCAGGCCCCCTTGACAGGAGTCTTACCATAGATCTGCGTACGAACATATATTTGCATTGTTATACATCGCCCTGATTTAGCCCTTATACATTTGAAGCTAGTATACTTCAGAGAACCTATTAATTATTGAAATATGGCTATGATTACCCTACGAAAATGTATCACTGCGTTTATGCTGTTTGTATTGAAACATAAATAAAAATTATGTTAAAAAAAAAAGAGTTAGGGGTTAAGATTCAAATTAGGGTTAGGATTGGAGGGTTAAGGTTACAGTTAGGTTACAGTCAGTTGTTCACATTTACATGTACAGGCCTAGTGTACCTCCCACATTCATTGAAATGTGCAAAGCATGATGGGAAATGTAGTGTGAGGATCATGTAAACAGAGAGAAGAGGATATGATGTAATCACTGTTCTAACAGAGCCAACCATTCCTGTAAATTGAATTGGACATATCTCTTCAAAGGTAAGGAATTTCACAAATGTAATAACTGTTTAGTGTTTAGTGTAGGGAGTGTTCTAATGGGAGAACCCGGAGTTCTGCTTTAAAGTTAAAGTTAGGGTTAGAGTTTGGGTTGGAGGGTTAAGGTTAGAGTTAGAGTTAAGTTTAGATGGTTTGGGATAGGAATAGAGTTAGGGTTGAGGGGTTAGGGTTAGAGTTAAGGTTAGAGTTAGGGATGGAGGGTTAGGTTACAGTTAGTGTTAAAGGGTTGGCGTTAACTTTAGATGGTTAGAGACAGAGTTAGGGTTGAAGAGTTAGAATTAGAGTTAAGGTTAGAGGGTTAGAGTTAGGATTGGAAGGGTAAAGCTGGATACACACTATCCAGTTTTCTGTAGATTTTTTCCTTCAGATTTACCAAAACCATAAAATATGAGGTCAAACCTTAGGACTTTCAATTTGTATGCAACCAGGCAGGTAAATCTGAAGGAAATCAGCCAAAAAAAAGTTGGATAGTGTGTATGGGGTCTAAGGCTTGAGGGTTAGGGTTAGAGTTAGACTTAGGGGTTGAGGGTTATGGATAGAGTTAGGATTGGAGGGTTAAGGTGTAAGGGTTAGGGTTAGACTTAGACTTAGGGTTGGATGGTTATGGTTAGAGCTAGGGATTTAGGGTTAAGGTTAGAGTTAGGGATGGAGGGTTAAGGCATGAGGGTTAGAGTTAGTGTTAGACTTAGGGTTGGAGGGTTGTGGATACAGTTAGGGTTGGAGGGTTAAGGTGTAAGGGTTAGGGTTAGAATTAGACTTAGGGTTGGATAGTTATGGTTAGAGATAGGGATTTAGGGTTAAGGTTAGAGTTAGGGTTGGGGGGTTAAGGCGTGAGGGTTAGGGTTAGAGTTACACTTAGGGTTGGAGAGTTATAGTTACAGTTAGGGATGGAGGGTTAAGGTGTAAGGGTTAGGGTTAGAGTCAGACTTAGGGTGGGAGGGATATGGTTAGAGTTAGGGATTTAGGGTTAAGGTTACAGTTAGGTTTGGAGGGTTAAGGTGTGAGGGTTAGGGTTAGAGTTAGACTTAGGGTTGGAGGGTTATGGTTAGAGTTAGGGATTTAGGGTTAAGGTTAGAGTTAGAGTTGGAGGGTTAAGGTGTGAGGGTTAGAGTTAGACTTAGGGTTGGAGGGTTATGGTTACAGTTAGAATTAAGGTTATAGTTAGAGTTGGAGGGTTATGGTTACGGTTAGGGTTGGAGGGTTAAGGTGTCAGGGTTAGGGTTAGACTTATGGTTGGAGGGTTATGGTTAGAGTTAGGGATTTGGGGTTAAGGTTAGAGTTAGAGTTGGAGGGTTAAGGTGTGTGGGTTAGAGTTAGACTTATGGTTGGAGGGTTATGGTTAGAGTTAGGGATTTGGGGTTAAGGTTAGAGTTAGAGTTGGAGGGTTAAGGTGTGTGGGTTAGGGTTAGACCTAGGGTTGGAGGATTATGGTGTCAGGGTTAGGATTAGAGTTAGACTTAGGGTTGGAGGGTTGTGGTTACAGTTAGGGTTGGAGGGTTAAGTTGTCAGGGTTAGGGTTAGAGTTAGACTTAGGGTTGGAGGGTTATGGTTAGAGTTAGGGATTTAGGGTTAAGGTTAGAGTTGGAGGGTTAAGGTGTAAGGGTTAGGGTTAGAGTTAGACTTAGGCTTGGAGGGTTAAGGTTACAGTTAGGGTTGGAGGGTTAAGGTGTAAGGGTTAGGGTTAGAGTTAGACTTAGGGTTGGAGGGTTATGGTTAGAGTTAGGGATTTTGGGTTAACTTTAGAGTTAGGGTTGGAGGGTTAAGGTGTGAGGGTTAGAGTTAGAGTTAGGGTTGGAGGGTTATGGTTAGAGTTAGGGATTTAGGGTTAAGGTTAGAGTTAGAATTAAGGTTATAGTTAGGGTTGGAGGGTTAAGGTTACAGTTAGGGTTGGAGGGTTTAGGTGTAAGGGTTAGGGCTAGAGTTAGACTTAGGGTTGGAGGGTTATGGTTAGAGTTAGGAATTTTGGGTTAAGGTTAGAGTTAGAATTAAGGTTATAATTAGGGTTGGAGGGTTAAGGTTTGCGTTAGGGCAAAATGGTTAGAGTCAGGGTTAGCATTAGAGTTGGGTTGCGAGGTTAAGCATCGAGTTATGGTTAAAGTTAAGTTTAGAGGGTTAAGGTTAGTGTTAGGGTTATAGCGGTAGGGTTAGAATTAGGATTAGAGATGCACAAAAAACATTTTGCGCCTGCAATGGGATTTATTGGTAATGGCACCTAAAACATGGCAAGCAAGATGTGCGGTTTTGCGATGGGAAAAACGTGCGGCAAACATGGCTAAATGCACGGTTTGAAATGAATGGGCTGCCCTGTCTGCAAAGTGCGACAACACATGAAAAATTTCGCAAAAAAAATGTCTTTGCGTGGCCCTTGGCGTCACATTACAGTAGTGTGAATGGGGGCTAAATTTATATTTTAATTGGTATCAGCATCTTACAGTCTACTGTGCAGTCTTTACTGCCAAGCTCAAAGAAGCGGAGGGAAAAGCCCAACGACCCCATCTGGTTTCAGTAGGGAAAAGAGCATGCTGATGAGAGGAGAGAGAAGAGTGACAGAGAGAAGAGCACATCAGTCTGCTGCTTTTCTATTCACTGTCCACTCACCAGCTGGGGGAGGGACGAGACTTGTCAGTGAAAATGAAACTGCAGCAGAGAAAAATCAGGTCCCCTGTGCTGCCAGACAGAGCTGCTTAAATCTCAAGCGTGGATGGACAGAAATAGAATGAACCACACACAATACTATTATTATTATTTCAGGTATTTATATAGCTCTGTCAATTTACGCAGCGCTTTACATATATATTGTACATTCACATCAGTCCCTGGCCTCAAGGAGCTTACAATCTAAGGTCCCTAACTCACATTCATACATACAGTCAGGTCCATAACTATTGGGACATCGACACAATTCTAATCTTTTTGGCTCTATACACCACCACAATGGATTTGAAATGAAACAAACAAGATGTGCTTTAACTGCAGACTTTCAGTTTAATTTGAGGGTATTTACATCCAAATCAGGTGAACGGTGTAGGAATTACAACACATTGTATATGTGCCTCCCACTTTTTAAGGGACTGAAAGTAATGGGACAATTGGCTTCTCAGCTGTTCCATGGCCCAGGTGTGTGTTATTCCCTCATTATCCCATTTACAAGGAGCAGATAAAAGGTCCAGAGTTCATTTCAAGTGTGCTATTTGCATTTGGAATCTGTTGCTGTCAACTCTCAATATGAGATCCAAAGAGCTGTCACTATCAGTGAAGCCATCATTAGGCTGAAAAAACAAAACAAACCCATCAGAGAGATAGCAAAAACATTAGGTATGGCAAAATCAACTGTTTGGAACATCCTTAAAAAGAAAGAACGCACCGGTGAGCTCAGCAACCCCAAAAGACCCGGGAGACCACGGAAAACAACTGTGGTGGATGACCGAAGAATTCTTTCCCTGGTGAAGAAAACACCCTTCACAACAGTTGGCCAGATCAGGAACGCTCTCCAGGAGGTAGGTGTATGTGTGTCAAAGTCAACAATCAAGAGAAGACTTCACCAGAGTGAATACAGAGGGTTCACCACAAGATGTAAACCATTGGTGAGTCTCAAAAACAGGAAGGCCAGATTAGAGTTTGCCAAACATCTAAAAAAGCCTTCACAGTTCTGGAATAACATCCTATGGACAGATGAGACCAAGATCAACTTGTAGCAGAGTGATGGGAAGAGAAGAGTATGGAGAAGGAAAGGAACTGCTCATGATCCAAAGCATACCACCTCACCAGTGAAGCATGGTGGTGGTAGTGTCATGGCGTGGGCATGTATGGCTGCCAATGGAACTGCTTCTCTTGTATTTATTGATGATGTGACTGCTGACAAAAGCAGCAGGATGAATTCTGAAGTGTTTTAGGCAATATTATCGGCTCATATTCAGCCAAATGCTTCAGAACTCACAGTGCAGATGGACAATGACCTGAAGCATACTGCGAAAGCAACAAAAGAGTTTTTTAAGGGAAAGAAGTGGAATGTTATGCAATGGCCAAGTCAATCACCTGACCTGAATCCGATTGAGCATGCATTTCACTTGCTGAAGACAAAACTGAAGGGAAAATGCCCCAAGAACAAGCAGGACCTGAAGACAGTTGCAGTAGAGGCCTGGCAGAGCATCACCAGGGATGAAACCCAGCGTCTGGTGATGTCTATGCGTTCCACACTTCAGGCTGCAATTGACTGCAAAGGATTTGCAACCGAGTATTAAAAAGTGAAAGTTTGATTTATGATTGTTAATCTGTCCCATTACTTTTGGTCCCTTAAAAAGTGGGAGGCACAAATACAAACTGTTGTAATTCCTACACCGTTCACCTGATTTGGATGTAAATACCCTCAAATTACAGCTGAAAGTCTGCAGGTAAAGCACATCTTGTTCATTTCATTTCAAATCCATTGTGGTGGTGTATAGAGCCAAAAAGATTAGAATTGTGTAGATGTCCCAATAATTATGGACCTGACTGTATACTAGGGCCTATTTAGACAGGATCTAATTTACCTACCAGCATGTCTTTGGAGTACTATCTGGTTGTTTAATTATGGTTCACCAACAAATATACAGTGATAGAATCCAAATAAAGAATTAAACAGATCCTTTACTAATTCAATGACAAATATTCTTGTGTGTCCCCTTGTGACTAGGCCAACAAAGATGGAGGACTTGTTGCAAAGTCCTCAGAAGGAGAGCGCGGCAACCAGAAAGGACTTTCCCGTGAGCGCACCGTCATCATTAAAGAAAAGCGGGTCATTCCCGAGGAGGAGGAGGAAATGGCCCCGGAGGATGAGGATGACGACTATGACCTGCCAGACACAGTGATAGAATTCCATGATGACCATCAGGAGGACGAGGCGAACCGCCGATCAGAGAGCCAAGAACGGAGGGTGTTCCATGGGGACCTCCTTGGGAGGCTTCTCTGCCTGAGGTGTATCATTGACATTTTCCCCAGATAGTAAACAGGGAGAGAACTAAAGAGCACCGGTCTACCCAAATCATATATTTCAGTTATTGGTGGGGTCTGGTGGGTGGGGCCACATGTTGGCTTCTTCCATCTCTTGGCCAAAATGGACTGTTGCTCCCACCCATTGGAGGAAATAGCAAACCGTCCATTATGGTCCATACACACATCTGCCAAAAACTGAAAATTAATTTCAATAGTCTGTAGCTTTAAATTGCTTCCTTCACTTCCACAGAGGGCTGTTCAGTGAGTTACTCATCTCAGCTCATTAATTACTATAGAAGGTGGGCTGTATGAACTCCGCTCATTAACTACAATATATGGAAGACTGTATGACCTCAGCTTATTAAAGACTAATTCCAGGCACTGGCATGTTATACAGAGCCCAAGTTCCATCTCGGGCCATTATAACTACTGCATATACAGTATCTCACAAAAGTAAGTACACCCCTGACATTTGTGTAAATATTTTATTCTATCTTTTCATGTGACAACACTGAAGAAATGACACTTTGCTACAATGTAAAGTAGTGAGTGTACAGCTTGTATAACAGTGTAAATTTGCTGTCCCCTCAAAATAACAACACACAGCCATTAATGTCTAAACCGCTGGCAACAAAAGTGAGTACACCCCTAAGTGAAAATGTCCAAGCTGGGCCCAAAGTATCAATATTTTGTGTGGCCACCATTATTTTCCAGCACTGTCTTAACCCTCTTGGGCATGGAGTTCACCAGAGCTTCACAGGTTGGCACTGGAGTCCTCTTCCCCTCCTCCATGACGACATCACAGAGCTGGTGGATGTTAGAGACCTTGCGCTCCTCCACCTTCCGTTTGAGGAGCCCCACAGATGATCAATAGGGTTTAGGTCTGGAGATGCTTGGTCAGTCCATCACCTTTACCCTCAGCCTCTTTAGCAAGGCAGTGGTCATCTTGGAGGTGTTTGGGGTCGTTATGTTGGAATACTGCCCAGTTGCCCAGTCTCTGAAGGGAGGGGAAGCTCTGCTTCAGTATGTCACAGTACATGTTGGCATTCATGGTTCCCTCAATGAACTGTAGCTCCCCAGTGCCAGCAGCACTCATGCAGCCCCAGACCATGACACTCCCACCACCATGCTTGACTGTAGGCAAGACACACTTGTCTTTGTACTCCTCACCTGGTTGCCGCCACACACGCTTGACACCATCTGAACCAAATAAGTTTATCTTGGTCTCATCAGACCACAGGACATGGTCTGATTTATAAAAAAAATTCTGTTATAAAATTTTCTATATAACTATTTTTTTCTCCTTCACTGTTGTGTGCTGCTGAGGCTGCACTAATTTGCACTGATAGGCAGCACTGATGGGCACTGATGAGGCAGCACTGATGGGCACTGAGGAGTCGGCACTGATGGACACTGATAGGCCCCACTGATGGGCAATGATTGGCAGCAATGATGGGCACTGTTGGGGTTCCACTGATAATCAGGACAATGATGATCAGTTCTCTGATATCAGTGTAGATGTCCCCTGTATGGATTACCACTAACCGGCTTCCCTCTCCTCATGCACTGTCTTTATCTTGATACCTGCCGATGTGTGCCACAGGGGGGACATCAATAGATGCCTTCCTGGAAATGTGCAACCATGCTGTATCCTTCATTCTGTTATAGCACGCTCAGTAAGAGGTTAATTTGGACTGCTCGGTGTTTCACAGGCTGCTGCTTTGTTGCTTTTCCCTGTCTTCTAGAGAATTCTAGAATCACAGTGGGAGGAAGAACCGAGCATGCAGCCTGAATATTTATGGAACTTCAGCCAATCCCTGGGGAGGTGTGCCCAGAAGATGGTGAGAGAGCTCATAAATAGCCGGAAGCCTGGGCCCAGTCTTGCTGGAGGAGACCCCTGGAGGAGACCCCTGAATATTTTGTAAAACACTGAGGTCCCAGCTAGGCTTAGCTAGGAGGGCCCATTCACAAGCTTGAGCGTGGGGATCAAGTTGAGTCTGGAGAACCTCACTGGAAAGAGCCAGGAGGAAGTTGGTGGGAAAGAGTCCAGCTGTCCTATGGTGGTGTGACTCTACACCCCCCTCACTAGGAAGAATTATGGAAGGGGTATAGGTCACCCTCAGCATAGAGATCTTGTGGGACTTTAATTTTTGTAATTTGCATCCATAAAGTCAAAGAGTCCTCAAGTTATTCAGTGCTACAGTTTTCTGGAGTATCTCATGCTCCCTCTCCCTTATCCCAGTTCATTGTTCTCAATATAAACCAAAAAAGAAACCCCTAGACCAGGGTTTCTCAAGCAGGGTTTCCGTGGAACCCTAAGGTTCCTCCAGAGGTTGCTAGGGGTTCCTTGAGCGATGGTCAATTTCTACCTCTCAGATAAATTCCCAATGACATCATTGATCTTTTTAGCTATCTGTAAGGGGGTAATTCTTCCCATTGACCACAAGTGTAAGGAGCATTCTTCCCATTGACCATCACACTAAATGTATCATGGGTTGGAGATTTTAAATTTTTAGCAGGGGTTCCTTGAGACCGGAGAATTATTTCAAGGGTTCCTCGGTGTTGAAAAGCTTGAAAAAGGCTGCTCTAGACTGCTCTTTGGAGCCAGCTGAAGAATGGAGGTAATGCCATGTGCCTGGCTGTGTGTGTTAGAATGGGGAAATAGGATAAAATTCCCCAGCAGCTCTTTAGGGGGTGCTGGAGCAGCGGGTGTAGTAGTGGTGTAGTAGCGGTGTCTACACTGTGATTTCCAGCTTCTAGAGGGACCCCCCAGTATATCGGTCTGAGCTGGAACCATGTAACTATGTATAACATGCCAATGCATAGACTTATTCTTAACTGCTATATAAGGTGGGCTGTATAATCTGAGGTCTTGTCTGCATTCAGCCATGATGACATCTGCTGATGGTTTGGAGGTATGATGTCATAGATAGAGTGAATGGGGACAGTAGCCATGTTTATAATGAAAAAGATGCTGACCAAAGCCCCTTCACCAAGGCACTGATGATGTCACCGCAGGCTCCCGGGAAACCCGAGGATCCCAAATTTATTAGGTTTCCTATGGGAGCTGTGGGAAGGTTGAGTGATATCACTGAATGGGGAGAACGTATGCTGGGGGGTCTCTGGCAAGTTACCCTTTGAGAACCATTTTGTTGTTGCTTGCAACTATTACATTTTGCATGGTAAGGGTCGGGTAGGGGGAGGGGCTAAAATAGGGGTGAATTCAATTTTAATGCAAATCTTCATTAAGCAGCCCACCATCTATTTTAAAGGTAAAGAGCTGAGGGCTGTGAATGACTGAGCTGCCCCCTCTGGGAGTAACCCCTTTTATGTAATAAAAGTTTGCCTATATAATTTCTATGTACTAATCTTAGCCAAAAACCCATGTGCCCGGTCTTGTTATCCCGGTGCCCCAATTATCAGGTGATCCTTCTGCCGACATCTCTGGTTCCTTTCTTATGATTTTCATTCACTTGCATGGTGGTGCTATTGCCTTAGCAAAATAATAATAATCATAATAATAATATCATTAATAATAACAATATCAGTAATAATAATAAAACCAATTGTAACAATAATAATAGCAATGATAATAATAATAATAACAATAATATTAGTATAATAATAATAATACAGATCAACCATTTTTTTACTGCATATCCATGTGATCAAAGCCTACCAGAGCTCCCCTCGCTTGCTATTTTCCCATTTTAATGTATTCTGATATTCATAATAATAATGTTATAAAATACCAATAGTAATTAAAATAATCATAGAAACACTAATGATAAAAAATAACAACAATAACAATATTAGTAATAATAATAACAATAATAATATTGGTAACAATAATGATAAAATTAACAACAATTATGATAATAATAATAATTATTATTATTATTATTAGCATAATAATAATCATATTAATAATATCAATAATGATAACAACAATATTAGTAAAAATAATAACAATATTAACAATAATAATATAAATTATAATAAGAATAACAACAATAATATTAGTCATAATAATAATAATAATAATATAGATCAGCCGCCTGTTTTTTATTGCATATCCATGTGAACAAAGCCTAACAGAGCCCCCCCCCCCGCTTGCTATTTTCCCAGAATAATGTATTTTGATATTGATGATAATATTAATATTAATAACAACAATAGTAATAATAATAATAACAATAGTAATATTTGTAACAATAATGATAAAAATAACAACAATAATAGTAATCATCAGTATTAGTATTATTATCAGCATAATAATAATAATAATAATCATAATAATAATATCATTAATAATAACAATATCAGTAATGATAATAAAACCAATTGTAACAATAATAATAGCAATGATAATAATAATAACAATAATATTAGTATAATAATAATACAGATCAACCGTCTGGTTTTTTACTGCATATCCATGTGAACAAAGCCTAACAGAGCTCCCCCCCCCCCCCCCTTGCTTGCTATATTCCCATTTTAATGTATTCTGATATTCATAATAATAATATTATAAAATACCAATAGCAATTAAAATATTAATAATCATAGAAACACTAATGATAACAAATAACAATAACAATATTAGTAATAATAATAAATATAATAATATTGGTAACAATAATGATAAAATGAACAACAATGATGATAATAATAATTATTGTTATTATTAGCATAATAATAATAATAATCATATTAATAATATCAATAATAATAACAACAATATTAACAATATATATGGAAGAACTATGTAACTATGTAACTATGTAATAATAACATAAATGATAATAAGAATAATAACAACAATAATATTAGTCATAATAATAATAATAATAATAATACAGATCAACCGCCTGTTTTTTACTACATATCCATGTGAACAAAGCCTAACAGAGCTCCCCTTGCTTGCTATTTTCCCAGAATAATATATTCTGTTATTGATGATAATAATAATAATAATAATAATAATAACAACAATAGTAATAATAATAATAACAATAGTAATATTTGTAACAATAATGATAAAAATAACAACAATAATAATAATCACCATTATTATGATTATTATTATTAGCATAATAATAATAATCATAATAATAGCATTAATAATAACAATATCAATAATGATAATAAAACCAATTGTAACAATAATAATAGCAATGACAATAATAATAACAATAATATTAGTATAATAATAATAATACAGATCAACCGTCTGTTTTTTTAAGGCCATATCCGTGTGAACAAAGCCTAACAGAGCTCCCCTCGCTTGCTATTTTCCCTTTTTAATATATTCTGATATTCATAATAATAATATTATAAAATACCAAGAGTAATTAAAATAATAATAATCATAGCACTCCAAAGACATGCTGGTAGGTGATTTAGATCCGGTCTAAATTGACCCTAGTATATGTATGGATGTGAGTTAGGGACCTTAGATTGTAAGCTCCTTGAGGGTAGGGACTGATGTGAATGTACAATGTCTATGTAAAGCGCTGCGTAAATTGACTGCGCTATATAAATACGTGAAATAAATAAAAAATAAATAAAATAGTAACACTAATGATAAAAAATAACAACAATAACAATATTAGTAATAATAATAACAATGATACTATTAGTAACAATGAAAATAATAATAATGAAAATAATAACTACAACGTAATTATATTATTACTACTACTGCTAATAATTATTATTATTGATATTAGCATAACAATAGTAATAGTAATAATACTAACAATAATAATATCAATAATAACAACAATAATAATAATAACAATACAATCTCCTTGTCAGAATTATACGATGACCTCAATATTGTTGGGGATTTTTCCGATAGTATTTATCATCTGCGTCACATCCATACACCTACGTGTCTTTTTCTTACGCTTTTCCTAGTTAATTTATGACACATCCCCTCCCCCACTTCTCAGGGTGTCACAAGTTTGCCCAGTTCTGGGAACTTTGTATGATGACTGAAGAAGATAAAAATAAAGCCGAGTAACCGAGTATCGATATGTTGCTGTGTTGATGGATACAATGATATACAATGTTACAAAATCTAAAAACAAAATACAAACAAAGCAGAGTACAGATCCACAGATCCCTCAGCTGTAGCTTTGATCTGTGGATCCGCCTGCCTGCCCGCCCGGCCACGTCACTGATTGGCAGGGCTCTGGGCATGGAAAACGACATGGCCCAGCAGCCTTTACAGCTGTCGGCTTGTAGTTTTCAATGAACTGCCATGGCACTGTGGAGCGCGGTGGTCGTTCATTCACATTTCTGATTGGATCTGCTTCCTGTACGATCCGCTGCTGATCACTGGTGCAATGCTTTACAGGCTCCAAAAAAAAAAAAAAAATAATAAGTGAATTACCTGCAAAAAAAAAATGTGCATTTATACATTTTTTTGGAAAAAGTGAACTTATCCTTTAAGACCCATGGCTGCGTTCGCACAGCTGCTGCGTCCTCTAAGGCCTCATTCACAAGGGTGTTCCGATCAGGCCTGTCAGTTATTCAGGTGGACCTGATTGGATGCTTCATTCACCCCGATGGAGCGGCATATGCCAACGGTGACATGCCCGCCGGCAGCTGCTGGTATTCAATCTGATCCACCATATCCAGACGGATGGTGACCCTATTTTCCATCCATGTGGTGGATTGGATCGGATTGGATGAAAACAGACAGGCGTTCCATTTTCATCCGATGTCCCCATAGAGGAGAGCGGGGCTCTGACAGATCAGCACAGTGAGCGGGGGGACGGATCTGTCATCCACCTACTCAGCAGGGATCAGCGGAGCGATCCCCCGCTGAGCAAAGCAGGTGGACTGCCCATGTGAAAGGACCCTAAAATTGATGAAAAAAATGATGAAAAACGGATGACATGCTGATGTAAAGCCAGGTACGCACTTTTAGCATTCACATAGGGGCGACCCGACTTCAGTGCGACTTCAAGGACCTCAGGCGACTTTACAACACGACTTTTGCCAGGCGACTTTGCCTTGACCAATCAGAGAAGGGAGGGAGGGGGCTGCCTAAAAATAAATTCTATTCTTTTAACTGTAAAGTCGCTTCCATGTAGATGGGGGATCCGACTTGGAGGCGACTTCTATTGAATCCTATGGGCACAAGTCGGATAGAAGTCACCTAGAAGTAGTACAGGAATCTCTTCTGAAGTCACCTTGAAGTCGGAGCGACTTCAGTAGTGTACATTAAGACGGCTCCCATTCATTTCAATGGGATTTCAAATGTCAAGCGACTTGGGGCGACTTGAGCCAACTCAAGTCGGATTGCAAGTTGCCCCTGGGTGAACGGGCACTCACATGGGTGCCTCCGGTAATTGGATGGAAACGGACCTGATCAGACCCTACAGGCCAGTCAAGTTCCTACACCCCAAACTCGCTCATCCATGTCTTTATGGACCTTACTTTGTGCGCTGGTCCAAACCATTTGATGGAGGGGGGATTATGGGGTGGGGTTGTTTTTCAGGGGTTGGACTTGGCCCCTTGCAGTAAAGGGAACTCTTGAGGTCCTCTTGAGGTCCTTTCACATAGGCTTGTCCGCCCGGGGGATCGATCCGCTGATCCCTGCTGAGCAGATGGATGACAGGTCCCCACTCTCCTCTATGGGGAGACCGTCTGTCCGTTTCTGATCCCATCCGCCAGACGGATGGAAAATAGACAGTGGCGTTGCTAGCCGGGTGTGGGGTGTGGGGTGGGGGGCGGGGGGGCGGGCCACAGCCAGTTGACACCCGTCAGAGGGGTGACACCCATTGGCAGCGGCACTGCTGCATCATACGGTCCACACCCGTTCCCTCCACCGCTCTGTCTGTCTCTCCCTCGGCGGCGGCTCCGGCTGTGTCTCTCAAGCGCAGCAGAGCAAAGCCGCCTCCCCCTCCTCTCTGTCTACACAGGAGGAGGGGGGACCCGGGAGTATAAGGACATGGGAAAGGGAGGACACAGCCGTGCTGTTCTGAGGTCTTTGTATGTTTGACATGTGCAGGGGGGTGTCTGCATTGAGGGGGTCTGCACACTGAGGGGGTGTCTGTATTAAGGAGGTCTGCACAAAGGAGGGTGTCTGCATTGAGTGGGGTCTGCACAAAGGGAGGTGTCTGCATTGGGGGGTCTGC
>BLSH010352510.1:171907-189359 GCA_018402905.1 Glandirana rugosa | reverse complement strand
GTTGAAGAAACCACCTGGTACCGCTCCGCGACGAGACTCACCTTGGACAGGACAATGTGGCGACATACCAGAACCGGTGGCACGACGTCGAGTCAAAGTCCCAGAACCGTTAGAAGAATATCGGATCCGGTAGAAATACACGTTTTTAGGAGATTCACACACGTTTAATCACGGACATATGTTATGTCCCACCCGGTAAATATACCTATGTGGAATTATTTTACCCTTACCAACCACTATAATTGAAGGACAAACACCGTGTAATCATATACACTCCCCCCTTTGAAAAGTGCTACCCACCACTGGTACCGCCGGTAAAACTTCAACCAAAGTTTCCCCCCTCACATATACTAATGTGCCACAAACAGGAAGTTAATATCACCAACCATTCCCATTTTATTAAGGTGTATCCATATAAATGGCCCACCCTGTATTGTATACAGGCACTAATTTGCACACACTTAGAGGATTTTTGCACATAAAGATGGCCTAGGCTATAAGAAGATTGCCAAGACCCTGAAACTGAGCTGCAGCACGGTGGCCAAGACCATACAGCGGTGTAACAGGACAGGTTCCACTCAGAGCAGCGCCTCGCCATGGTCCACCAAAGAAGTTGAGTGCTGTACTCAGCGCCATATCCAGAGGTTGTCTTGGGGAAATAGATGTATGAGTGCTGCCAGCATTGCTGCAGAGGTTGAAGGGGTGGGGGGTCAGCCTGTCAGTGCTCAGACCATACGCTGCACACTGCATCAAATTGGTCTGCATGGCTGTCGTCCTAGAAGGAAGCCTCTTCTAAAGATGATGCACAAGAAAGCCCACAAACAGTTTGCTGAAGACAAGCAGACTAAGGACATGGATTACTGGAACCAAGCCCTGTGGTCTGATGAGACCAAGATAAACTTATTTGGTTCAGATGGTGCCAAGCATGTGTGGCGGCAACCAGGTGAGGAGAACAAAGACAAGTGTGTCTTGTCTACAGACAAGCATGGTGGTGGGAGTGTCATGGTCTGTGGCAGTGTTGCCAAACTCCAGCAGCATTTTTTACTGGCAAAACATAGAAAACTTACTGGCAGAGCACATTTTACACTGGCAACTTGAAAAATAATAGAACTCCTATTAAAACGAAGACAATTGATATTTAAACATAACATGGAAACACTGACGATACCCATATCAAGTAATTTGCCTGATTTACACTTAAAAGGGCAGCACAGCATGACAAATTATCAAACCCTGATATTTATAGACAGTTGTAAAAATCACTGATTTTTACAAACTGTCAGTAAATTTACTGGTGGTTGGCAACCCTGGTCTGGGGCTGCATGAGTGCTGCTGGCATTGGGGAGCTACAGTTCATTGAGGGAACCATGAATGCCAACATGTACTGTGACACACTGAAGAACAGCATGGTCCCTTCCCTTCTGAGACTGGGCTGCAGGGCAATATTCCAACATAACGACCCCAAACACCTCCAAGATGACCACTGCCTTGCTAAAGATGCTGAGGGTAAAGGTGATGGACTGGCCAAGCATCTCCAGACCTAAACCCTATTGGGCATCTGTGGGGCTCCTCAAATGGAAGGTGGAGGAGCGCAAGGTCTCTAACATCCATCAGCTCTGTGATGTCGTCATGGAGGAGGGGAAGAGGACTGCAGTGCCAACCTGTGAAGCTCTGGTGAACTCCATGCCCAAGAGGGTTAAGGCAGTGCTGGAAAATAATGGTAATCACACAAAATATTGACACTTTTGGCCTAATTTGGACATTTTCACTTAGGGGTGTACTCACTTTTGTTACCAGCGGTTTAGACATTAATGGCTGTGTGTTGAGTTATTTTGAGGGGACAGCAAATTTACACCGTTATACAAGCTGTACACTCACTACTTTACATTGTAGCAAAGTGTCATTTCTTCAGTGTTGTCACATGAAAAGATAGAATAAAATATTTACACAAATCTGAGGGATGTATTTACTTTTGTGAGATACTGTATGCAGTGAAGTGACTGGCCTCAGGTGATATACACAAGTTGTACCTTTTTATCTGCGTATGCAGAGAAAGGGGCTTCTAAGTGCAGTCAAGACAACGATTTTATTGGAAAGCAATGGTTGTCCGGTGGTCTTATGCTCCTTGGTTCCTACGTACATTAGAATGAGCAGTCAGTGACTATAGCTCTACTACATGAATAGCTTATTACATAATTTTTATGTATGAGCCTGTAGTTCATATATATGTTATATATATATACTGTGTATACCAAAATGTGTGGACAATTGATATCTAACAAATGCACCTGCATACAGCAGTCCATTCACTGGGTTCTTCACCATCTATCCCAGCCTTTCTCAACCTTTTCAACACCGAGGAACCCTTGAAATAATTCTCCGGTCTCGGGGAACCCCGGCTAAAAATGTAAAATCTACAACTTATGATACATTAGTGTGATGGTCAATGGGAAGAATGCTCCTTACACTTGAGGTCTTTGGTAAGAATTACAGATAGCTAAAAAGATCAATGGCATCATTGAGAATTTATCTGAGAGGTAGAAATTGACCATTGCTCAAGGAACCCCTTGCAACCTCTGGAGGAACCCTAGGGATCCACGGAGACCTGGTTGAGTAACCCTTGTCTATCCAGTGGAGATCTGCCCTATAAAACTGTCACACTGATTTACATACCCAGTTACTTATCTTTAGGCCTAAATATTAGACATGTGCAGAATGGATAGATTTGCTTTGTTTATTTCGGACAAATTCGTTATGCAACTGATTGTGGTTCGTTTATTCATTTCAGAATTAGTTTAGTTTCGTTTTCATTTAATTCTGTTTCCTCAATTAATTTTCCAGCGAATTCCAATTTTTCGGAACAATTCGAATCCGGATCAGTCGAACAATGACCGGCCGATTCGAATTCTGTGTAGAAGAATAGCTGGTTGTTTATGAGTGGGCCAGGAAGCCGGCCGCCGCATCTTTAACAACCGATGACTCATCAGCTGTCAGCGGGATTCCCCCACTTAGAGCTGAAATGTGAACAAAAAAATTGAAAATTCCGGGGAAAAAATGACGTAAGGGTCCCCTTAATCCATACCAGGCCCTTCGGGTCTGGTGTGGATTATAAGGGGACACCACACCAAAGTTTAAAAACAAAAAGGCATGGACTCCCCCCACAATCCATATCAGACCCGAGCAGGCCAGGAAGCATACCTGGCTACATGCCCTCAATGCGGGGGAGGTGCTTTGGGGCAAGGAAAAGCTCTGCAAGCCCCCCACCCCAAAGCATTTTGTCTCCATGTTAATGGGGAAAAGGGCGCTGGTGACTGTATACCCTATCTGGGACTCTGTATACTGCTATCTGGGACCCTGTATACTGCTATCTGGGACCATGTATACTGCTATCTGGGACCATGTATACTGCTATCTGGGGCTCTGTATACTGCTATCTGGGGCTCTGTATACTGATATCTGGGACCCTGTATACTGCTATCTGGGACTCTGTATACTGCTATCTGGGACACTGTATACTGCTATCTGGGACTCTGTATACTGCTATCTGGGGCTCTGTATACTGATATATGGTGATTCTGTATACTGCTATCTGGGACCCTGCATATTGATATATGGTGACTCTGTATACTGTTATCTGGGGCTCTGTATACTCCTATCTGGGACCCTGTATACTGATATCTGGGACCCTGTATATTGCTATCTGGGACTCTGTATACTGCTATCTGGGACTCTGTATACTGATATATAGTGATTCTGTATACTGCTATATGGTGACTCTGTATACTGCTATCTGGGGCTCTGTATACTGCTATCTGGGACCTTGTATACTGATATCTGGGACCCTGTATACTGCTATCTGGGACCCTGTATACTGCTATCTTGGGCTCTGTATACTGCTATCTGGGGCTCTGTATACTGATACAGTATATGGTGATTCTGTATACTGATATATGGTGACTCTGTATACTGATATATGGTGACTCTGTATACTGTTATCTGGGGCTCTGTATACTGCTATCTGGGGCTCTGTATACTGCTATATGGTGGCTCTGTATACTGCTATCTGGTACCCTGTATACTGATATCTGGGACCCTGTATATTGCTGTCTGGGACTCTGTATACTGTTATCTGGGACTCTGTATACTGATATATGGTCACTCTGTATACTGCTATATGGTGACTCTGTATACTGCTATCTGGGACTCTGTATACTGCTATCTGGTGACTCTGTATACTGCTATATGGTGACTCTGAGAGTGCATACTGCTATCTTGGGCTCTGTATACTGCTATCTGGGGCTCTGTATACTCCTATCTGGGGCTCTGTATACTCCTATCTGGGGCTCTGTATACCCCTATCTGGTGACTCTGTATACTCCTATCTGGTGACTCTGTATATACCACTATCTATGATGCTGTATACCCTATCTGGTAATGCTGTATACCCTATCTGGTGATGCTGGGCTGTATACTCCTGACACAAGGGGTGGAAACTATAAGGGGTGAGGCTTATGAGAATTGGAAGGGGTCAAAAAGGACGGGGTCCGGAGCCCCCCATCCTAAAATTTCACCAGCTGCCACTGGTAGATAGTAACCCTACCCTGCACCAAAAACATGTAAAAAGTGAGTAAAGCCAGTACCCGAGTTCTTGACAAGTCCTTTATGAAAAAAGAAAGAAGAAAAAAACAATGTCCCCCAGTGTACATCCATCTTCAGTCATGCCACCCGCCAGACCTGAAAGAAAACAAAACAAAAAACGTCCAGCCTCATCAAACGCTCCCAAGGACTGCCTGCTCCTCCATCTGACATTTCCTAAATAACTAAGGGGCAGAGTCCCCCAGCGACATCAGTGGGTGACCCCCTCCCCTTGTGACGCCATCGACCCAGCATGCCCCAGTACTCAATATTGGACAGGATCAATCCAAATATCGCTAGACACAGTGCCTGGAATCGAGACCCTAGTGGCTGTTACTGTTTAAGCCCCTGTGTGGCTGTGTTAGTACTACTAAAGGGGCATTTGCCCTGCTGTGGGGGTACCAAAGCGGGGAGGAGACGATGCCCCTGAAGAGAGCAGACAGAATAGAGAGAGAGTCCTCTGAACATTTTTGTGCACTAAATTCTGGAGCATTCCAAAGCTTCCCTGCATCCCATACAAGTTCAACTAGCATTAAACCTTAAAGGCAAGCTCACTGCCCAGTCATTTGTTGCACGGAGCTGCTGTGTGCCTGGCTTCCATGCACTCATTTGGGAATGGAACCTGGGACAAATTTGCAGGGCCCATCAAGGGTCTGGGCTATGTACACACTATAGAGGGACAGGCTTTGTTCATATTTCATGTCTGAGGTTTACAACCGCTCTAAGTGGCTAGACAAATTCCTTCTCAGTCTTTTTAGTGTGATGTTTAGCTGTTTATCATGTGATCAGCCGTGATGAAGTCACGGCTGATCACAAATGGTACTGCCCCCATTCGCACGGTGCATGTGCGCGACCAGCAGTACGCTGCGCGTGCGCACCGGTGGCGGCGAGTTCCCGGGGAACACTGCCTGTCGCCGACACTGGTATCAGCCATTGGCCGGCAGCTGTTACTTTGTGATTGGCTGTGATCTACTTCACAGCCGATCACATCCAATGTAAACAGTGCGGTAACTCACTGTTACCAGCTCTTCTCTCCTCACACAGTGTCCAGCGTGAGGAGAGAAGAGCTAGGATCAGTGAGTTACTGCTCTGTGTAAAGCACTAAGCACACCCTGTCACATCCCCCCCGCCCCCCCGATGCACTGGTCACCCAACAGTCACCCTATCTGCCCCCATAAAGTGTACCTGTCATCATAAAGTGCACTTGTCACCCATCAACCATCAGTGACCGTGGCCTGTCACCCATCAGTGACCACCGCCAGTTACCCATGGCCTGTCACCCGGCTGTCACCCATCAGTAACCACCCCAGTCACCCATCACCCATCAGTGACCATGACCAGTCACCCCCCAGTGACCACCCCCAGACACCCGTCACCCATCAGTGACCACCGCCAGTCACATGTCACCCATTAGTGACCACTGCCAGTCACCCGTCACGCATCTGTGACCATCGCCAGTCACCCGTCACCCATCAGTAACCACTGCCAGTCACCCGTCACTCATCAGTGACCACCGGCAGTCACCTATCAGTGACCATTGCCAGTCACCCATCACCCATCAGTGACCACTGCCAGTCACCCATCAGTGACCTTCGCCAATCACCTGTCAGTGACCGTCATCACCTATCAGTAAACATTGCCTATAAAAGTCTCACACATGTGGTATCGCCATACTCAGGACGAGTAGCAGAATGTATTTTGGGGTGTCATTTTTGTTAGGTACATGCTGTGTGTTGGAAATATCATATAAATGGACAACTTTTTGTAAAAATAAATGCGTTTTCATTTTTTTCCCACATTTTCCAAAAACTACTGGAACAAAATGACATGTTCAAAAGACTCATCATGCCTCACAGATTATACGATGGGGTATTTGCTTTCCAAAATGGGGTCATTTTGTGGGCAATTCCATTGTCTTGGTGCTCCGGGACCTTCAAAAGTGTAATAGGGTGTTGAGAAACGAGATGTGTAATTTATGCTTGTAGAACGCCTGAAGGTGCTACTTCAATGTTGGGCCTCTGTATGTGGCCAGGCTGTGTAAAAGTCTTACACATGTGGCATCGCCATACTCAGAAGGAGTAGCAGAATGTATTTTGGGGTGTTATTTTTGCTATGTACATGCTATGTGTTGGAAATATCTTAGAAATGGACAAATTTGTGAAAAAAAAAATGCGGTTTCGTTTTTTTTTCCACATTTTCCAAAAACTTCTGGAAAAAAATGAACCATTCAAAAGACTCATTATGCCTCATAAATTATTCGTTGGGGTGTTTGCTTTCCAAAATGGGGTCATTTTGTGGGCAATTCTATTGTCCTGGTTCTCCAGGGCCTTCAAAAATGTGATAGGTCGTCATGACATTAGATTAGACAATTTATGTCCCTAGAATACCTGAAGGTGTTCCCTGCATGTTGGGCCTCTGTATGTGGCCAGGCTGTGAAAAAGTCTCACACATGTGGTATCGCCATACTCAGGAAGAGTAGCAGAATGGGTTTTGGGGTGTAGTTGCAAGTATGCACATGCCATGTGAGAGAAATAACGTGTTAATATGACAATTTTGTAGAAAAAAAATAAATAAATAATAATCTTCATTTTGTAAAGAATTGTGGGGAAAAATTACAACTTCAAAGAACTCACCATGCAACTTACTAAATACCTACCTTGGAATGTCTACTTTCCAGAAAGGGGTCATTTGGGGGGTATTTGCACTTTTCTGGCATTTCAGGGCCTCAAGAACTGAGAAAGGTCGTCAGTATATCAGGTGTGATCAATATTCAGTGATGGGCACCATAGCTTTTAGACTCTATAACTTACAAAAGAACCAAATAATATACACCGATTTGGGTTATTTTTTACCAAAGATAGGTAGCAGTATACATTTTGGCCAAAATGTATGAAGAAAAATTACTAATTTGCTAAATTTTATGACAGAAGCAAAGAAAAGGCATTTTTTCACAAAATGTTCAATCTTTTTTTATTTATAGCACAAAAAATGAAAAAACCCATTAGTGATTAAATACCACCAAAAGAGAGCTCTATTTGTGTGAAAAAAAGGACGCAAATTTCATATGGGTACAGTGTTGCATGACTGAGTAATTGTCATTCAAATTGTGAGAGCACTGAAAGCTGAAAAATGGCTTGGGCAGGAAGGGGGTTTTCGTGCTCAGTACTGAGGTGGTTAAAGCGGAGCTCCACCCAAAAGGGAAGTTCCGCTTTAAGGCCTCCTCCTTGGCTCCTGTTTGTGAAATTGAGCTTTTGGGGAGGAGAGGGGGGAGCGGGTACCTGATTTTGACCCGCTACCACTTACGCTCTGAACGCCTTGGGCGATTGGAAGATGAAGTCCCCGCCCCTCCTCCCAAAATCTTCTGGGACACATGACAGCTCCCAGAAGACTTTGGGACCAATCACAGAGCGTGTATGTAATCACAGATCTCCGTTCTGACAGAGGGGGAAGGGCTGTGATCACTCCCCTCCCCCTGCCAGCCCAGCCCCCATACAGTTAGAACACACTGAGGGAACACAGTTAACCCTTAGAGCGCCCCCTCCAGGTTAACCCATTCCCTGCCAATGGCATTTACACAGTAATCAGTCCATTTTCATAGCACTGATCGCTGTATAAATGCCAATGGTCCCAAAAAAGTGTCAAAATGGTCCGACATGTCCGCCGCAATATCGCAGTACCGCTAAAAATCGCAGACCGCCGCCATTACTAGTAAAAAAAATAAATAAATAAATAAAAACCCCAGAAATTAATTCTCATCATCCGTAAACACAGCAACTTTTGCGCAAACCAATCAATAAACGCCAATTGCGATTTTTTTTAAACCAAAAATATGAGGAAGAATATAAAATCGGCCAAAACCGATGAAAAAAAATAGTTTTTTTATATTTTTTTTTTTTGCATTTGTATTTTAGCAAAAACTGTTTTTTAAAAAAATTTTGTCGCTTTTTTTATTTATAGCGGCGATCAGAAATGACGCAGAGGTGATCAAATACAGCCAAAAGAAAGCTCTTTTTGTGGGGAAAAAAGGATGCCAATTTTGTTTGGGTAAAATGTCGCACGACCGCGCAATTGTCAGTTAAAGCGACGCAGTGCCGAATCGCAAAAAGTGCTCTCGTCCCAACATGGGAAATCCTTCTGGGGGTGAAGTGGATAGGAGACTGGAGCTCTGCTTTAATCATCATCCTATAAGACAGAAGAAAAGGCAAATACTTATTCTACTAAGGGTCTTACGCACATTTTGCAAACGCTTCTCTCCTGGCATTAGACAAGCAGCTTGCAAATGCGTTTAGATGTGTCAAGGGCTTGGGCATTTATTTATTCCATTGGTCACAATATTCATTTATTCTGGTCATTGAAATGAAATAAAAAAAAAAGCTCAAGCGCTAAATGCTCTGAGCGTTAACGCGCGTTTCCATGTGTTTTAAGCAGTTGTGGGTGGGGCTCAAGGCACCCCTAGTGGAAGCACTGTAGATCTGCACTCCCTAATGCCTAAACGTTAGGCAGAAGCTTGCGGGTATGTGAAATCAACATTAAGGCAGAACTCTAGACTCAGAAGTGAGCAGCAACCTCCCCAGTTAACTCTTTATGCGATCGGCGGCCAAGCTTCTCACACTGTTAATACTAAGCGCTTCTGTTAGAGAACACCACTTCCCCAGGTGTGCAGCGTTTCTGAGCAGGTACCATGAAGCATGCACTGGTCTTCACCAACTGAGCAATTCCTATCACCTCACTCCCAGTGACTTGTCCAACTGCTGGTGAAGGGACCAAGTCACCCGTTTCCTGGCTGGTTGGTTGCTTTAGCAAGTGACACAAACACTGTAGTCATTAGCAGTGGTGATATAGCCACCTCAGGACAACTTCTCTCCTGGTTAGACACATGTACTGTATCTTTGTTAACCTTCAGTTTCTGTTCTTTGATATGCCAAACATGCACCGTTAGCGGCGCAGGAAACACACTTCTTCCATAAATCAATGCTTGTTCTCTTTCCCATCGCCCCCTCGTCATCTCTCTCTTTCGTCACTCCCAGGCTGGGTCCCTAGGCACTTTGTACTGTAGGGTTGATCCCAGTATCTGGGGAACTAGGCGCTAGTGAAGGGGCCAAGCATACAACCCCTTCATTACTGGAGTAACCGTCACCCTTGTGTCACGGCACCTGGGGTCAGGTGACGGATGCGCACCACTGAAGTGCGAAGCGCACGCTAAGGTTGCGATGTGCACTGCAAGGTAGTGGACCTATGGCTGACTGCTGCTGAGTAGTACCTGGTGATACGGGGAGAGGGCCCCCTAGAGCACGGACACTGGAACACATGGAGCTAGTGCATCGGTTTCCCCAGGGCGTGGAATCTAAGAGCCAGTGGGTATTCACCAGAGCCTCTGGTGGTGAGGATGGATTTGGCTGTAACTGGATCCAGGTCGCGGCCCCCCGGGGTCCCCTAGCTCAGGCTCGGGCTGGCTACAGGTGAAAGAGGGAAAGCAGCAGTATTTCTACTAGGGTTGCCACATCATCCCTTTAATCCAGGACACACATTAATTACACAGGGTCAGTGGCTAATTAAAGTGGTAATTAAACTCACTTGGTGCCTTATCTGCATTAAATTGGCCTCAGAACAACCTGTATAATTCATATGTGTCCTGGATTAAAGGGATGATGTGGCAACCCTAAGCAGTACAGGAATAAGCAAGAATAGTCAGAGGAATAGCAAAGGGTCAGGGCTACAAGCAGACAGGAGAAACCGAGAACAAGCCGAAGATCGAGGTATCAGGGAGGAAGGGATAGTCAGACAAGCCAAGGATCAAAACACGGATAAGACTCAAAGCAACCAAAGGAGACAATCCCACTGAAGCCAAACACGAACAAACATTGATCAGCCATGCAGCCTTGTTCTGCCAGGCTTATATCCTGTTACCAATTAAGGCCTGGGGCAGAGGCCAGCCGAGGAGGGCCTACTAAAGCTCACAGGTGAGGGAGGCCCACCTTTAACTGGACACATGGAGCAAAGGTAGGCAACAGATAAGACATGAACGTTTGCTTAGGTTTCAAGACAGAATGTTTACTATGGTTTCATGACACCTTGCCGTCACTCTTGCTATGTCACCTGTTTCCTCACTGGTTGGCTGCTTTAGCAGTGACACAAATGCAGTAGTCCTTAGTAACGGCAATATAGCCTTCTCTGGACAGCATTTTGCTTGTTAGATACTGTACTGTATCTTCTCTAACCTTCAGTCCCTTGATGTAAGCCCTGTTCTTTGATACACCATGCATGATGATGTCCCCCATAGTGGCTAGGTCACTAGGCACTCTGTACCGCAAGGTTGGTTCAGTATGTGGGGAACTGGTTGCTGGTGAAGGGACCAAGTCAACCGTTTCCTGGCTGGTTGGTTGCTTTAGCAAGTGACACAAACACTGTAGTCATTAGCAGTGGTGATATAGCCACCTCAGGACAGCTTCTCTCCTGGTTAGACACATGTACTGTATCTTTGTTAACCTTCAGTTTCTGTTCTTTGATATGCCAAACATGCACCGTTAATGGCTAGGTCCCTAGGCAGTGGCGTTGGGAGTGGGGGGCTGAGGGAAGCTATAGCCCAGAGTGGGCACCCAAAGAGCCCTGGGTCTCAGAATTCACAAAATAATTCTTAGCTCCGAGTCGTTTCCACAGAGCGGGGATCGATCTCCCGCTTACCAAGTGAAGTACATAAAAGGCCCGCCTCTTGGACCCATCTCCTGTGATGGGTGTCACACTGGTCCAATGCCGGGACCGTGGGACATGTGACGTCCATCATAAACCCCGCCGGGTCCAATAGGCGGGAATGACACTGCGGCCATGCCAGGCACTGGGAGATCCTCGCGCTTGCTCTGTGTAAATGGACGGGTGGCTCTCCTTTCCTGGCTCTGGCTGCCTGGTGTCTGCAGCTGCAGGGCCGTCTCTGAGTGGTCGGTCATGAATGGGATGGGCGCACCGCACTCGCACACTAAAGAGAAGGCTGAGCTGCAGGAGTGTCAAGAGATCACAGGTCACCTGAAGTCTGATGTGGAAGAGTCAGGTAGGTCAGTGTATGTGTCAGGTAGGTCAGTGTAGAGGTCAGTATAATGGTTAGTGTAATGGTTAGTGTGGGGGTCAGTGTAGGGGTCTGGAAGGGGTCAGTGTAGGGGGCAGGTAGGTCAGTGTAATGGTCAGGTAGGTCAGTGTAGGAATCAGGTAAGTCAGTATTGATGAGCACTGGTGAGCCAGGCAGCAACCATCAAGTGAACCTCACATCTCCCCCCACAAGGTCGGTCCCAGTATGTGGGGAACTGGTTGCTAGTGAAGGGGCCAAACCTACCACCACCACCTACTGGCGTAACCATCACCCGTTTCCGGGCTGGTTGTCTGCATTAGCAAGTGAAACAAATACTGTGGTCATTAGTAAAGGCAATATAGTCTCCTCATGACAGCTTCTCTGCTCGTTAGACCCATGTACTGCATCTTCTCTAATCTTAAGTCCATGTTCTTTAATACGCCATGCATGCACCCCTTCAGAGAGACTTCAGACCAGGCAATTTAGATGAACAACACCACAGATCTATTACTGAAGTAGTTAAAGTCAACAAACAGTTCTCAAAGACGTCTTCCACACACTTTCCTGTACAGAGTTCTCTAAGTTCCCCAAGATTGTTCTCTAAGATTGGTAGTCCGGCTCCCCCGCAGTGAGAGAACGGAAGTCCCTGTAATTAAACATGGATCTCCGTTCTGACAGAGGGGGAAGGGCTGTGATCACAGGCTTCCTGTATATGGAAGCCGTGATCACTCCCCTCCCCCTGCCAGCCCAGCCCCCATACAGTTAGAACACACTGAGGGAACACAGTTAACCCTTAGAGCGCCCCCTCCAGGTTAACCCCCATACTGCCAATAGCATTTACACAGCAATCAATGCATTTTCATAGCACTGATCGCTGTATAAATGCCAATGGTCCCAAAAAAAGTGTCAAAATGGTCCGATATGTCCGCCGCAATATCACAGTACCGCTAAAAAAATCGCAGATCGCCGCCATTACTAGTAAAAAAAAATAAAATAAATAAAAACCCCATAAATTAATTCTCATCATTTGCAAACGCGGCAACTTTTGCGCAAACCAATCAATAAACACGGATTGCGATTTTTTTTCTACCAAAAATATGAGGAAGAATATAAATCGGCCAAAACCGAAAATTTGTCGCTTTTTTTTATTTATAGCAGTGATCAGAAATGACGCAGAGGTGATCAAATATCACCAAAAGAAATTGTAAAGTGGGAAATCCTTCCGGGGTTGAAGTGGTTAAAATTAGCCTCCCATTTACATCAGTGGGGTTCACATTAAAGTCTGCAATTCGTGGACTTTTGGACGTTGTTCTGTCTTCGCCGCATGTTTCCCTGTAGCGGAACCCTCCTGTTCTGCAATAAGCCAGACTGAGTGTGATTTTTAAGCTTTATTAACAAAACAGAGTTTGGGTAAAACTATTAGGAAAAGGAGATAAGAAGAACAATATGGAGTTGGCCGACCCTTTGCAGCTATAACAGCTTCAACTCTTCTGGGAAGGCTGTCCACAAGGTTTAGGAGTGTCTATGGGAATGTTTGACCATTCTTCCAGAAGAGCATTTGTGAGGTCAGGCACTGATGTTGGATGAGAAGTCCTGGCTTGCAGTCTCCACTCTAATTTATCCCAAAGGTGTTCTATTGAGTTGAGGCCAGGAGGCAGTGGTGGGCAGTCATATTGGAACAGGAAGGGGCCATCCCCAAACTCTTCCCCCAAAGTTGGGAGCATGAAATTGTCCAAAATGTCTTGGTATGCTGACGCCTTCAGAGTTACCTTCACTGGAACTAAGGGGCCAAGCCCAACCCCTGAAAATTAACCCCACAACTCAAGTTCCACCACCCCAAACTCGCTCATCCACACTATATTGCCAAAAGTATTGGACCACCCCTCCAAATCATTTGGTGGAGGGGGGATTAGGGTGTGGGGTTGTCTTTCAGGGGTTGGGCTTGGCCCCTTAGTTCCAGTGAAGAGAACTCTTAAGGCGTCAGCATGCCAAGACATTTTGGACAATTTCATGTTTCAAACTTTGTGGCAACAGTTTGGGGATGGCGCCTTTTGGGGATGATGTTCCAACATGAATGCGCACCAGTGCACAACGGAGGTCAGGCACTGATGTTGGACGAGAAGGCCTGGCTCGCAGTCTCCGCTTTAATTCACCCCAAAGGTGTTCTATCGGGTTGAGGTCAGGACTCTACGCAGGCCAGTCAAGTTCCTCCACCCCAAACCCACTCCTCCATGTCTTTATGGACCTTGCTTTGTGCAGTGGTGCGCAGTCATGTTGGAACAGGAAGGGGCCACCCCCAAACTCTTCCCAAAAAGTTGGGAGCATGAAATTGTCCAAAATGTCTTGGAATGCTAACGCCTTAAGAGTTCCCTTCACTGGAGCTAAGGGGCCAAGCCCAACCCCTGAAAAACAACCCCCGCACCATAATCCCCCCTCCACCAAATGATTTGGACCACTGCACAAAGTAAGGTCCATAAAGACATGGATGAGCGAGTTTGCGGTGGAGGAACTTGACTGGCCTGCACAGAGTCCTGAGCTCAACCCCATAGAACACCTTTGGGATGAATTAGAGTGGAGACTGCAAGCCAGGAATCATTGTCCACAACTGTGCATGACCTCACAAATGCTCCTCTGGAAGAACGGTCAAACATTCCCATAGACACTCCTAAACCTTGTGGACCTCCTTCCCAGAAGAATTGAAGCTGTTATAGCTGCAAGGGGTGGGCCAACTCAATATTGAACCCTACAGACTAAGACTGGGATGCTATTAAAGTTCATGTGCGTGTAAAGGCAGGCGTCCCAATACTTTTGGTAACATTGTGTATGTTTAGTCCACAACATGTGCTGCAGATATGATGGCTGGTTTCCCCTCCCTCAGTTCTGAAAAATGGAGTCTGGGCTCCCAGGATTAGGGTTGCCACCTGTCCAGGATTCGCGCGAACAGTCCAGCTTTTGAATCATGTGTCCGGGTTTCAGTCCACCAGAAACCCGGACACATTATTCAGACAGAAATGTGGCTTGGAACAGGGCTTGACAGGAGGGTGAGGGGGCACTATGCACGCCGCGTTACTATTCTCTTCGGAGTGGCAAAAGGTGTCTCAGGCAGGGGAGGGCTGGCAGCCTTAGGCCTGGGGGGCAAGTCCAGTCAAGTGACCCATTGAACCACCGAATCAGCTCACCATCCATGCCCACCTGGTTTTATAACGGATATTGATGTTATGAAGCAAGACAAATATGAAACAATGTGGTAACATAATTTAATGTTAATAGCAACAAAGGAGCTTTAACAAAAATAATGCATCAATGTAGCCTCACCACCCACCAATGCAGCCTCACCAGTGCCCATCAATGCAGCCTCACCAATGCAGCCTCACCAGTGCCCATTAATGCAGCCTCATCAGTGCCCACCAATGCAGCCTCACCAGTGCCCCCCAATGCAGCCTCACCAGTGCCCATCAATGCAGCCTCACCAGTGCCCACCAATGCAGCCTCACCAGTGCCCACCAATGCAGCCTCACCAGTGCCCACCAATGCAGCCTCACCAGAGCCCATCAATGCAGCCACTCCAATGCCCCCCCCCCTTTGCCTGCAGTTAGTTGGTGGCTGCGCCCCTGGCCCCTACTTCCTTCCTCCACAAGAAGAAAAAAGTGTGAGCGGCCGTCAGCCATTTTGAATGTAAGTTAGGGTGGCCTGGGGGGCAATTGCCACCCTGCCCCCCAGCCCAGCCCTCCCCTGGTCTCAGGTCTGTTACAATCCTATAGTGCATGCTAAAACAAAAACATAATTATTGTACGCCGCTAAAGTGTTTGGGTTCGGCTTGAAGAAAAATTGGCAACCCTACCCAGGATGCACCTGTTCCCTTTTCTCGGAATGGGAGTTCTAAATTTGGTAAAACATTAAATTTATTCCAGGCTCCATCTAGTGGCCGCATGTAAAATTGCAGGGAGAACAACATAATGAATCTGCTGGAAGCAGAACGGGCGTGTTCACCGAATCCAGCGAATCAATCCCAGATTGGTCGATCACTAGTTGTAACTGACGGACATCCTCTAAAAGTTTTATCCTGCTGAGAACTTTTAATTTGTTGCAGACTTTGAATGAAGTACTGTGTGCGTTTTACCCGCATTTCCTAGATTTATAACCATTCGCTGAATAATAATGACCATAAACATTAATGGATGTGTGATCTCTCGTAGGTGATGAAGAACTGCACAGCCGCGTATTCCGGACCCAGGCAGGACAAGGCTGAGCTCAGCTGTCAGACGTTGGATCCTCCAGTAAGTGTTTCCTCCTCTTCCTCCCATATCTCCTCAGCATACTTCATCTATTAAGGGTGGATTTGATGGGTTCAATTAATAAAAAAAATTCACACAGCCGTCACAAATAATCTCTGTAATCTGTGTATGCGTAATTCCTATGATCATCAGCTCCATCTAGTGGCCATAATGCTGTACTTTCCTGATTACGGTACTTAGGGGGGAAAAATGCATTTTGGCCACTAGATGGAGCCGACGATCTAGGAATGACACCTATTAGATGGATTTCGGAGATTATTTGCAACAGCTGCTCAGGCATTCACACAGCTATTTTTTCTAATAATTAGCTGTCACCGGGGCAGGTGTCCCCTTTGGAAGACACCCCAAAGTAATCTCATTTTGCCTCAATTTTTTTGTAATAAAGCTGTCAGTGTTGAGGGAATGAACACAACTAATTCTGCACAGTGTGTATCTCAAATCATTTGCCAGCTTGTTAACAAACACCACTTATCACATAGGTCAGGGGTAGGCAACCTGCGGCCCTCCAGCTGTTTCAGAACTACAAGTCCCATCATGCCTCTGGGAGTAATTGTAACTGCCAGCATTGCAATGCCTCATGGGAAATGTTAGTTCCACAACAGCTGGAGGGCCACAGGTTGCCTACCCTTGACATATGTGCTCAAACTCTGGCCCTCCAGCTGTTGCAGAACTACAAGTCCCATCATGCCTCTGCCTTTGGGAGTCATACTTGTAACTGTCAGTGGCCTGCAATGCCTCATGGGACTTGTAGTTCTGCAACAGCTAAAGGGCCACAGGTTGAGCACCCATGACTTATTAGTATGCAGAGCACTCAGTCTGTAGCGCACCCTTGTGGCGAGTTGTTAAGGCAGTTCCAGCACCAAGGCTTCTTACTAAAGATGGCCTAGGTCAGTGGTTCTCAACTCCGGTCCTCGGGACCCACTAACAGGCCAGGTTTGCAGGATAACTGAAATACATCACAGGGGATATCATTTGCTGCTCAGTGATTGCAGTATTCTAGTCTGCATCTCCCCAAGGCAATACTTAAAATCTGGCCTGTTGGTGGGTCCTGAGGACAGGAGTTGAGAACCACTGGCCTAGGTGGTATTTAATCACCTCTGCATTTTCTATTATTTATTATACAAATGGAAAAAAGACCAAAAATAAAAAAGATTTTTTTTTTTACTTTCTGCTATAAAACATCCAATAAAAACATTTTAAAAAATAAAAAATCATCAATTTAGGCCAAAATGTATTCTGCTACATGTCTTTGGTAAAACAAAATCTCAAAAAAGGTGTATGTTGATTGGTTTGCGTGAAAGTCATAGAGTCTACAAACAGGGCCGGCCCTACCACTGGGCGGACTAGGCGGCTGCCTAGGGTGCACTGCCACCAAGGGCACCCGGCCACTGTTGATTCGTCACTGCTCTCTGCTCTGCATGTATCATTCATGTCATCACAGCAAAAAGAGCCGCGACTGGCTACG
>BLSH010352510.1:151568-166508 GCA_018402905.1 Glandirana rugosa | reverse complement strand
GGATCGGTCAGAGGTCTGGAATTAGGATATCTTTTAAATATCTCCCTCGACTTTGTAACTCAACGATTACTTGTCGGTTTTTTGGAATTCCTAAATCTCTTCTAGACATATCTTCTCACCTGGTTTTAGGGAGGACTCTACAGACGTTTGGACCATTGGTTGATGTTTGCAGACTGGAGACACTGACGGTTGTTCCCAAAGAGGCGGTTGATACTTCAGTACAAAACGAACCCCTACTTTATGGTATATGTGACATACGTCTTAATAATCCGTTTACTCATAAAACTGGTGTAGTAGGAGAAATACGTACAACAGAATGAGGTTCGACATATCCGAGCTTTCGGATGATGGTTAATTCGTATAATCCACTACACGTAGAGTCATTACTCTGGTAGTAGGCTTTCGAGCCTATACAGCTTGGAGTAAGACAACATGCATAAAGAGGATGATGTGGTCAAAATACTCATTTGCCTAATAATTCTGCATACAGTGTATATGGTATTTCATCCCCAAGCAAAACATGACTTCATAGTTGGCGGAGAAACCCTTGTTGGCAGTCACAGAGGTCAGACGTTTGTAGTTGGTTACCAGGTTTGCAGACATCTCAGGAGGGATTTTGGTCCACTCTTCTATACAGATCTTCTCTAAATCCTTAAGGTTTTTTGGCTGTTCATTAGCAACTCAATGTTTCAGCTCCCTCTATAAATTTTCTATAGGATTAAGGTCTGGAGACTGGCTAGGCCACTTCATGACCTTAATGTGTTTCTTCTTGAGCCACTCCTTTGTTGCCTTGGCGGGATGTTTTGGGTCATGGCCATGCTGGAAGACCCATCCATGACCCATCTTCAGTGTTCTGGCTGAGGGCAGAAGGTTCTCCGCCAATACATGGCCCCATCCATTGGCTCCTCAATGCGGCAAAGTAGGTTTGTACCTTTAGCAAAGAAATGGCCCCAAAGCTTAATGTTTCCACCTCCGTGTGTAGGGATGGTGTTCTTAGCGTCATAGTCAGCATTTTTCTTTCTTCCAAACACGCCCCCCTCTTCAAGAAGGCACATGAACAGTCATGCCATTGCCAATGAACATCTAAATGATTCAGAGAAGGATTGGGAGAAAGTGCTGTGGTCAGATGAGACCAACATTGAGCTCTTTGGCATCAACTCGACTCGCCGTGTTTGGAGGAAGAAAAATCCAGACCAGTGGCGGCCTGTGCATTAAGGGCACACAGGCGCCGCCCCCCTATCCCTGCCCCCGGCCCCTTTCAGGATGCCTGGTGCATGGATTCCTATGGCGGGGGTGTTTTTTTTTTATAGCACCTGATTAGAACCAGAGGCTCTAATAGGCTTCAAAAAACCATAGAGAATGAATTTTCGCTATTTTCACACTACCGTTTCTCCCCACCAATCAGGAGCCAGGTCTGTGAGATTTGTTTCCTGATTGGCCACAGTGGCAGGCGTTCCTATTGGTTGCTTGGCACTAAGGAAGGGGAGGCGAGCAGAGGAAAAGGACACCTCCACTGCCGCTCCACAGCCCGATACGGAGGAAGACACAAAGAAGTGCCACAACAGCACCCCCCTCCCCCGGATGACTGAGAGCTGCGCCAGGCTGCTGTAAGTGCTGCATGAGTAAGTGCTGTGGGGGGGGGGGGGGGTTGCTGGTTGTTTGCCACCCCCCCTCAAAAAACCCACGAGCCGCCACTGATGCTGACTATGACCTTAAGAACACCATCCCTACAGTCAAGCACAGAGGTGGAAATATTATGCTTTGGGGCCGTTTCTCTGCTAAAGGTCCAGGCCGACTTTGCCGCATTGAGGGGCCAATGGACGGGACCATATATTGTAAAATCTTGGATGAGAACCTTCTTCCCTCAGCCAGAAGACTGAAGATGGGTCGTAGACGGGTCTTCCAGCATGACAATGACCCAAAACATCCCGCCAAGGCAACAAAGGAGTGGCTCAAGAAGAAGCACATTAAGGTCATGGAGTGTCACTGTACTAATGACACTGGCTTGGAAGGGGTTACAGGGGTAGGGAACCTGCGGCTCTCCAGCTGTTGTAGGACTACATTTCTCATGAGGCATTGCAAGGCTGATGGATACAATTACTCCCAGAAGCATGATGGGAAATGTAGTTCTACAACAGCTGGAGAGCCGCAGGTTCCCTACCCCTGGGTTAACATCTCGGGGAGTTAAAGCGGAGTTCCACTCAGAATTTTTTTTACATCATTTAAGTCCTTTGCCTATATCAGTGGTTCTCAACTCCGGTCCTCAGGACCCACTAACAGGCCAGATTTTTAGTATTACCTTGGGGAGATGCAGACTAGAATGCTGCAATCACTGAGCAGCAAATGATATCACCTGGGATATATTTCAGTGATCTTGCAAATCTGGCCTGTTGGTGGGTCCCGAGGACCGGAGTTGAGAACCACTGGCCTATATAGACTTACCTTGGAAGGAAAAAAAAAATGTATACTCACCCTAAGTCGCTTGTCGCTAGGTGGTCTCTGTAATCTGCCCCTTTTAGGTCCGAGGCTCTTCTCCTCACTTCCTGCTTCGCCTGGCCTCCTGGGAGTGGTGACTCATCATTTCCCAGGAGTCAGTGGGCTTCCCCGTACTGTAAAATCGTGTTATTTCCAGACAGGAAATGACGCGATTTAAGGCGGACCTGAGACCGAGGAGTGCATGATGGTTACCCACCATGCACTTCTTTGAGGAAGAGATGCCAGGAGACCCAGGATGGGCTTCAGATGCCCTCACCTAAAATGTCCAGCAGTGAGAGAAACGAAATTGTGAGTAAAAAATCCATGGAATTACTAGGCGGTTTGAAAGTAGGGAAATAAAAGGTTACATCCAGGGGCGTTGCTAGGTCTACAAAAGATCTGGGGCTAGAGCCCATAGCAGCGAAGTAAAGTCTTATGCTTGGGCAGGTATACACATGTATATAATATTATATATATTATCATTACATCAGGGTCCCCCCCCCCCCCCGCTACTTACATCAGGGTCCCCAGAGATCCCCCCACTACTTAAATTAGGGTCCCTAGAGAGACCCCCTTACATCAGAGTCCCCAGAAAGCCTTCCCCTTACATCAGAGTCCCCAAAAAGCCTCCCCCATTACATCAGAGTCCCCAGAGAGCCTCCCCCTTGCATTGGGGGTCCCAGAGAGCCTCACCCTTGCATCAGAATCCCCAGAGAGACCCCCACTTACATCAGGGTCCCCAGAGAGCCCCCTTACATCAGGGTCCCAAGAGAGGCCCCCACTTACATAAGGGTCCCCAGTGAGTCTCTCCTTACCTCAGAGTCCCCAGAAAGCCTCCCCTTACACCAGGGTCGCCAGAGAGAGCGTGCACTTCGGGCAGTGAAAGATGATGTAATCTCTCTGCTGTCTCACTTGCCCGTGCTGCGTGGCCGCTCTCCGGCTCTCAAGTGCTGCCTGCCCATCGCACTCACAGCCCGAATGCAGAGGCCACGGCTGCACAGTGAGGATGCAACAGCGGTGATGCAGGCCGGGTGGTGAGAGATGATATCTCTCTGCTGTCTCGCTTGCCCGTGCTGCCTGGACGCTCTCCCGTGCTGCCTGGCCGCCGCACTCATGGCCCAATTGCAGAAGCCATGACCCGGTAGTGGGCCATGGCCCTGTGGTTGGGGACCCTTGCCTGAGAGACTCTGGGCTATGGCCCCCAGATTCGGGGCTATAGCCCCAATAGCCACCCCCTAGTGACGCCTCTGGTTACATCTATTTAGTATTAAAAGAGTGGATGCCACAAAAAAAAAAATTCTGGGTGGAACTCCGGGGCTATGGGCTGTGATTGCCTAAGCCGATCAGCAGGTCTCGGCCATTAATTATTAGCCAGGATGGGACCTCCTAACTGGCAGCAAACGACAGCACAGACAGGGCCTACCTGGAAAAGCTGGATCGCATACACGTCTATAATCCAGTGCAGCGGGGCCGCCCTTCCGCAGTAAAAAGGCGCTGGGCAATACACAAGTGGCTAATGAATGAATAACATTCAACCTGAAGAGAAAATAGAAGGAGGACATCTGATTTTGCACCCATCCACACAGACCGAATGCACACCCATATTGCGTTTATTGAACCCCGGAATTTCTTGGCGAAAAGGTTTTTTGTTTATTTTTAACACAGACAATGTTCCTTCTCTGCACAGGGATCCAGCCTCCCGCCGGCCGCATCGGAAGGAGGGGATGAAGAAAAGTCCAGCCGGGGTCATCACAAGGCCAACTTTATTAACTCCGGTAAAAGGAACGGTCAGACTTTCCAGGATTTCCGCAACGTCGGTGACATAATATACAATAACATCGCAGGCTCGTGCGTCCAGTGCATATTTGAAGACCTTCCCAACTCCCAGAACACAATTAGAAGTTCTGCATTTTATGTATTTTTATTATATATATTGTTGCTATCGGTCATGCAATTGATACTTTAATAATTATTTTTGTACATATTTGTAAGTTGTAGCTTATGGGTCTTGTGAAAACGGTTTTATTGGGTTTGGATTTTATCTAAAAAAATTAAACATTATTATTATTATTATTATGTTATTTGCCCGGGGAAATCGTTTGTCTACCAAAAGGGAACCTGTCATCTAGAAACGAAGGCTTAGACAAAGTACATCACCATCTAGATAACATAACATGCCTCCACTGTGTCCGATTCATGTCTATATCCACGTCAGCCCCGGAAGGATTTACCCAATTCCTGACCAGAGCCCTTTTTGCGATTCGGCACCGCATCGCTTTAACAGACAATTGCGCGGTCGTGCTATGCTGTACCCAAACAAAATTGATGTAAAATGGACTTTTAGATTTCAATTACTTAGCGGTAAATGGCTATAATGTTCCTACATTTTACATAATTCCTAAAGTCCACAAAAGCCTGGTGAATCCGCCAGGACGCCAGATAGTGTCAGCTATAAAAGGCCCCTTGGATAGGATAGGTGCATAACTGGACGCATTACTTAAGGACAGGGGCGTCACTAGGGGGTGGCTACGGGGGCTCTAGCCCCGAATCTGGGGCCCATAGCCCCAAGTCTCTAGGGCAGGCATCACTGACGTATCGTCGGCTTGTTAACAAGAAAAGCATGTCCCGCCCTCTGTCTGGGCATTCCACGTATACCACCTGCTGTGGATGAATGCTGTGGCAGCGGGAGAGGGAAGCTGCAGCCGGGAGAGGATACCAAGGCTGCTAAGTGCCTGAGTCACAGGCTGGGTAAGATAGCCCTGCAGCTGTGGGCCGTTTTTCGGACCGTGGCTCTGCAACTTAGCAGTCTTGGTATCCTCTCCCGGCTGCAGCTTCCCTCTCCCGCCGCCACAGCATTTATCTATAGCAGGTGGAAGGTGCGGCATGTCCGGACAGAGGGCGGGACATGCTTTTCTTGTTAACAAGACCTTGATTTAGTACTGGAATGCAGGGCAGTCCTAGCAGCCAATCACTTGCCAGTTAACATAAAAAGCATGTCCCACCCTCTGTCCGGACATGCCGCACTTCCACCTACCACCTGCAACGGTACGTAAGGTAGGATCGGAAAGAATGGAGGAGGATTGCAAGGAAGGAGAGCGGGCTGTGATGGGGTCAGGGGTGCTAGGAGGGGGGTCTGTAAGGGGAATTAAGATGCAGGTAAAGGGGGGCTGGGAGGAGAATTGGGATACAACAAGGAGCTGTGAAAGGGACTAGGGGGAAAGTGGGGGGGGGGGGGATCTGTGAAGGGGACTGAGATGCAAGTAAGGTGGGCTGTAAAGGGGACTGGGTTCAAGCAAAGGGGGTTTGATGCAGACTGTGGTGCAAGGAAGGTGGCAGTGAAATGGACTGGGGTGCAAGTAAGGGGAGGCTGTAAAGGGGACTGGGAACCAAGGAGGATGCTGTGAAGGGGACTGAGATGCAAGGGGGTCTGTAAAGGGGCCTGTGATGCAAGGAAGGGGGGCTGATGTAGAGGGTGGAGGTCTCTGATGTACCGTGGGAGGGCTGTGATGTCATGTGAAGGGGGCAGAGGACATGGGGGAACTTGGATGAAAAGGGGGGCTGTGATGTAAAGCAGGCACTGTAAGGTAAAGGGGCCATATTGAAAATGGGGTTGCTGTGATGTAAAGGGGGGCATTGTAATGTAAATGGGGGTTTCTGTGATGTAAAGAGGGGTTCTGCAATGTAAAAGGGGCTGTTGTGGTGTAAAGGGGGACGTTATATTATTATTATTATACAGGATTTACATAGCGCCAACAGTTTCCGCAGCGCTTTACAATATGAGAGCAGACAGTACAGTTACAATAAAATACAGGAGGAAGAGCTTACACCCATAGCCAATTAAGGAAAGCAAAAAGAAAAGTAGGAGTAAGGGACAGAAAGGATCTACTTAAAACCAAACCAAAGAGATGCGGTGATAATAAGTATGGCCAGGAAGTACAGGGACCTTTAAGATTAATCACCCAATTTGGGACCCAATGGAATGATGTCCGTAGGGTCCTCCAGAAACATTGGGGTATGCTTGAGAATTCCCCTGGGATCTCTGAAATTGTCGGTTCATCACCAAAGATGGTAGCCAGGAGAGCCAAGAATTTAGGTGATATGTTAATACAATCAGAGTACAGTAGGGATGTGGATACTACTAGGCTGTCAGATTTTCCCAGGAGTGTTGGTATGTCCCCTTGTGGGCGATGTCAGATGTACCCACATGTGGACAGAACCAACGTCTTTTCAGATGCACTACATGATAAGACTTACCAGATCCGGAGCCTGATCAACTGTTCCACGGAAAGAGTGGTGTATATGGTTACGTGTCCCTGTAAAAAAATTTACATAGGGAAAACCAAATGCCCACTTAAAATCCGTATAGGGGAACTTATGTGTAAAGGCCAAGGATCCGGAAAAACCTCTGTCCCACCATTTTGCTCAATTTCATGGGGGCGAGTCAGAGGGCATGCAGGTAAAGGGGATATTTGTATTAAGGTTACCAGCGAAGAGAGGTGATTTCAATCAAATCTTATTACAACAGGAAACATTTTTGATTTATCGATTGAAATCACTGATTCCTCTAGGATTAAATACTAGGTGGACACCAAACATGGCGTGTAGCCAGCGGCAGCTGCTCCGTAGAGGGCACTAGTGCGCCACCCCACCCTCTCGCTGATTCTCTGCCCATACATTGGCTGTCCTGGGTCTGGGAAACTTGCTGTCTTTGACAGCAAGTCCCAAAGCCCATTGGTCAGCCATTAAAGTGCATATATGTGCGCCACCGAAGCGCACATATATGCACTGATTGGTCAGGACGCAGAGGCGGGGGTGGGACTGGCGGAAGTGCTGGTGCTTTGACTGGAAGAGTGTCAGCACCGCACATCTATTCCCGCCGCCGCGTGAGAGAGAGAGGCCTGACTCCCCCTAACTCGGGTACGTACTGGCTCCGTGTGTACTGGCTGGCAGCTGCAATACCTGTGTAATGGCTCCCTGTGTACTGACTCCCTGTGTACTGGCTGGTGGCTGCAATACCTGTGTACTGGCTCCCTGTGTACTGGCTCCCTGTTTACTACCTGCAATACCTGTGTACTGGTTCCCTGTGTACTGGCTACAATACCTGTGTACTGGCTCCCTGTGTACTAGCTGCACTACCTGTGTACTGGCTCCCTGTGTACTAGCTGCAATACCTGTGTACTGGCTCCCTGTATACTAGCTGCAATACCTGTGTACTGGCTCCCTGTGTACTGGCTCCCTGTGTACTAGCTGCAATACCTTTGTACTGGCTCTCTGTATACTGGCTACAATACCTGTGTACTGGCTCCCTGTGTACTAGCTGCAATACCTGTGTACTGGCTCCCTGTGTACTAGCTGCAATACCTGTGTACTGGCTCCCTGTGTACTAGCTGCAATACCTATGTACTGGCTCCCTGTGCACTGGCTACAATACCTGTGTACTGGTTACAATACCTGTGTACTGACTCCCTGTGTACTAGCTGCAATACCTGTCTACTGGCTCCCTGTGTACTGGCTACAATACCTGAGTACTGGCTACCTGTGTACTGGCAACCTGTGTACTAACTGCAATATCTGTGTACTGGCTGGCTGCAATACCTGTGTACTGTGATGCTGAGCTGTATACTGTGTACTGTGATGCTGCTCTGTATACTGTGTCCTGTGATGCTGAGCTGTATACTCTGTCCTGTGATGCTGAGCTGTATACTGTGTCCTGTGATGCTGAGCTGTATACTGTGTCCTGTGTTGCTGAGCTGTATACTGTATCCTGTGATGCTGAGCTGTATACCGTGTCCTGTGATGCTGAGCTGTATACCGTGTCCTGTGATGCTGAGCTGTATACTGTATCCTGTGATGCTGAGCTGGGTACTCCTGACACAATTTGTGGAATACAGGGGACGAAGTGGGTGGGGCTTATGAGAAGTAGGAGGGGGTCAAAAAGGAAGGGTGGGGCCTGATGCCCCCCCCCCCCCCATCCTTAAAATTCACCAGCCACCACTGCGTGTAGCTCTGGCGCTAGTGCCTATCCTGCCCCTGGGGGTGTTTTGTCTTACGGATGGTGGGGAATGGTTCCATCTATATAATATACATTGTGGTGAGCATTTAATATATGTTTTATAATGTAACTTTGTGATATGATGATTGAATAGTGGTATTAATGATACTGTTTGTATATTAATTATTAGAATCAGGAAGTATGGAGCTGTCTTGAAGAAGCAGTGAATGTGTGCGAAACGTTGGATTGCTCCATCTATGTTCTCCTGTTCTTAGCATTATGTATATTATCCTTTACTGAATGAATGTATATCTTTTTAATTATATATATCAATAAACTTTATATTTTTACATATTAGTGTATCTATTGCTCACCTCATTAACAGCATCCTATAAAGTCCCCGGGTTCCTGCACCTTGATATGAGGATATGTCCTTTTCTTTTTCTTTGTTCTATAACACATATCAATATATATATATATATATAAAAACAAAAATATTCATCAATTTAGGCCAAAATGCATGCTTCTACATATTTTTGGTAAATAAAATCGCAAAAAGCGTTTATTGATTGGTTTGCGCAAAAGTTATCGCGTCTACAAACTATGAGAATTGATTTATGGCGTTTTTATGATTTTTTTTTTCTGGTAATGGCGGCGATCTGCGATTTTTAGTGGGACTGCGATATTGCGGCGGACAAATCGGACATTTTTGACACTTTTTTGGGACCAATGACATTTATACAGCGATCAGAGCTAAAAGTAGTCACTGATTACTGTATAAATGTCATTGCCAGGGAAGGGGTTAACACTAAGAGGGCGATCAACGGGTTAAATGGGTTCCCTGTCAGTGTGTTCTAACTGTGTGGGGGCTGGGTTGGCAGGGGCATGACAGAGCTCACTGATACCGATTACTGGGATCAGTAGATCACTGTCACGTCCCCTGACAGAACGGGGAACCGGCGTGTTTAAATCGATGGTTCCCCATCATGGCTCTGTATTAGGCGATCGCGGGTCGTCGGCAGACATTGAGTCCGCCCAAACCGCGGACACACTCACGCAGCGTGCGGCGGGGCACGAGAGCACGCCTGCAAGTGCCCGCAAGCTGCAGCTGCACGAATCGCTGTTTATATAATTGCTTCGGTGATGCTTTTTTGAAGCTTTAATGAAGCTTCAAAAATGCCCTGTGTGTTGGTTTTCTATTTGTTTTAAAGTGGCCCAGTTGAACCCCAGCTCAATAGTACCCCCAACTCAGTAATACCCCTAGCACATTAGTACCCCCATTCAACAAATCCCCAGTTCATTAGTACGCTTATTCAGCAGATCCCTGTGTCAGTATAACGCCCAGCTCTGCTGATCCTCCGCTTATTAGTAACCCCTTACTCTACTTATGCCCTGCTCAATAGTAACCTCCAGCTCTGCTGATCCCCCACTCAGTAGTAACCCCCAGCTCTGCTGATCCCCCACTCCGCAGTAACCCCCAGCTCTGCTGATCCCCCACTCAGTAGTAACCCCCAGCTCTACTGATCCTCTGGTTTGCTGATCCTCGTCTCTTTTCAGTCCCCACTCACCTCCCGCTATATTTCTCCCATGCTGCACAGCACGTGTGACATTGCTAGTTTGTCTTGTGCTGGTCCCCTAGCTCTGCTGATCCTCTACCACCCAGTCCTTTCTCTCTCTGGTCCCTGCTCACCTCCCACTATATTGCTCCCACGCTGTGCACCACTTGTGACATCTGCTACTTTCTCCTGCTCTGGTCCCCCCGCTCTGCTGATCCCTCACCACTCAGTCCTCTCTCTCCAGTCCCCGATCACCCCCCACTATAACATTCCCATGCTGCTCACCACATGTGATATCTGCTAGTTTCCCCTGTTCCAGTCTCCCAGCTCTGGTGATCCCCCTACCTCTCAGTTCTCTCACTCTGGTCCCCACTCCCCTCCCACTATATTGCTCCCATGCCGCACACCACTTGTGACATTTCTCCTGCTCCGGTCCCCTAGCTCTGCTGATCCTCTGCCACTCAGTACTCTCTCTCTGGTCCCCCGCTTACCTTCTGCTATAACATTCCCATGTTGCACACCACGTGTGCCGTCTGCTAGTTGCTCCAGTCCAGACCCCACTCACCTTTATGCTGCTCCATGCTGCAACCCACTCTCTCTGAATACAGGATATGTGCAACCATATAAACAAGTAACATGTGCTGTCTCTTTAAGACTCCTTAAAAAGTGCATTAAACACTCAAATGCGCATTAAATATTAAATTTTATAAATGTAGTACTTGTGTGCAATAATAACTATTATTATTATATTAATTAATATATACTAATATACAGTATATATTATTAGAGGGTTAACTTCTAAATTATAAGAGGTTAATATTGCATGTGAACCCAGCGATCTCCACCACAGCAATCAGCTCCTCCAATGGATAGCACCCAACACACCTCCTAGCTTTACAATATCATCCCGAAAAGGGATGCTTGCATCACTCCAAAGAGAATACAGCACAGACCATGGGCCAATGTCATCTAGACACGGATTGGCTCCGCCCTACGCGTTTCATGGCAACTCACGTCTTCAGGGGACAGGTGTTAGCCAGTTTCTCTGAGTGCATTGAGTTTGGGAAAGAAGATTATCTGTAGAAGACAGACAAAACCCCAAGGATTAACGGCAAAGGAGCTGCGTGTATTGAAGAGCCAGTGGTCCAAGGGGCCAGTTCTAACAGCAGCGATGCTGCCAAAATGTAGCTGGGCGGCCTTGCATTTTCTCTTGCCGATGTTTGTTGGAGAAGAACCCCTGCATGGGCAACCTGTTTTATCTCAACGTTGTGCTGGAACTTTTGCTTTTGCCTAATAAATGTAGGCTACCATGCCCTTAACCACTGCAGTACCAAAGATTTTCACACCCTTCCTGCCCAGGCCAATTTTCGGATTTCAGCGAATGGCAATTGCTCGGTCGTGCAACACTGTACCCAAATTAAGGTTTTAACATTTTTTTAGGCAGATTAAGCTTTCTTTTGGTGGTATTTAATCATTTTTTGCTATATATATGAAAAAAAGACCAACATTTTTTTGGGAAAAAATGTGTTTTTCTTAGTTTATGTTATAAAATTTAGCAAAAAAAAAAAAAAAATCTTTTTACATAAATGTAGGTCAAAATGTATTCTGCTACATTTCTGTGGTAAAAAAAAATAACCTAAATCAGTGTATATTATTTTGTCTGTGTTTGTGTGAAAGTTATAGCGTTTACAAACTTTCGGATATATATCTGAAAATTGATCAATCCTGGTGTATTGATGGCCTATCTCATCTCTTGAGGGTCTGAAAAGCCAGGACAGTACAAATACCCCAAAATGACCCATTTTTGGGAAGTAGACCCATCAAGGTATTAAGTAAGAGGCATGGTCGCTTTTTTTATGTTGTAATTTTTCCCCACAATTCTTTGGAAAGTTAAGAAACAAAGTTATTTCTCACACACAGCATAGCCATAATTATAATTACCCCCCAAAACACATTCTCATGTTTCCCGAGTATGGTGATAAACACACGTATGAGGCTTTTTCATAGCCTAGCCATGTAGAGAGGCCCAAAATCCAAAGAGCACCTTTAAGTTTTCACGGGACATAAATTACACATCTAATTTCCTGACTACCTATCACATTTTTAAGGCCCTGGAGCACCAGGACAATGGAAAAGCCCACAAAATGTTCATATTCTGGAAAGCAAACACCCCCAACGTGTGAGACTTTTTTACAACCTAGCCATATAGAGGGATCCAAAATCTAAGGAGCACCTTGGGCCTTTCATGGGACATACTGTAAATCACGCATCTAATTTCCTGACTACCTATCCCATTTTAAAGGCCCTGGAGAACCAGAACAATTACTCACAAAATGATCATATTTTTTTAAAGCAAACATACCAACGTATTTTCTGTGAGGCATAATGAGTCTTTTGAACATATCAGTTTGTTGCCACCAGTTTTTGTAAAATGTGGAAAGAAAATGAAAGAATTTTTTTCATACAAAGTTTTCAATTTATAAGATATTTCTAATATACAGCATGGACAAAATTAGAATTACGCCCCAAAATACATTCTGCTACTCCTCCTGAGTATGGCCATACCATATGTATGAGACTTTTTCACAGCCTGGCCACATGTGTGCACAAATGCGTATACACGTACATGACCATGTGCAATACTCGGGGCAGATGTGGTGAGGCCATTGCTGGAGACCATGCAGCAGGATGTTAGCAGAACGTTTTACCACCGTATCAGGGACACAGAAAGGTGGTGTCAGGGCCCCAGATCTGAATCTGTAACCAGCGTGGTGTCTGGCTGTGGCTCCTCTCACTCTGCCACCTGATATGCTGGACAGCTCCCTATCTGATCTCTTAGGATAATCCTGTCTTGTCTCTTGTTTCTGGTGAACCTTGAACTCTTTGGTCCTACTATAAACTTCCTATTTAAGCCATGCCTCTGCACATCCTCTTTGCTAGATTTTTGTGTTCTCTCCAGCCAATAGCTCGCTCTTTGCATACCTGCAACTGTCCATATTTCCAATACCACTCATTACCAACCTTCAGCTTGTTCCATGACTACACTTCCACTTGATCCCAACCTGCAACCACTTGTTACTAACCTTTGGCTTGTTTACTGACTACGTGTCTGCATGATCTCTACCTGCTATATCTGCTGCTGGACCCCGGCTTGCTCACCACCTGGGGACCGCAACCTGGTACTAACACACAACAAAACCCACCCCCACCATCAGCAGCTCTGGTGAATACTGGGTGGTACATAGACTCCTCACCTCGGGTCAGCCGTGTCATCCGCCAGGGGACCTGATTGTGTACTTATCCTGCTGGTCGGTGGGAGCCTCTCTACTGCTATATCTACTGGCCTCTGACCCTAACCATGACAGGGGGAGTAGTGAACATCATAGCTAGTACATGAGAATGCCACTGTCACTGACCAGCCTGATGCTGCCTGGTCATTAGGGAGTACACCACTGCTGCTGACTGGTGTCACTGCCTGATCATTAGGGAGTATGCCACTGTCACTGACTGGTGCTGCTGCCTGATCATTGGGGAATACGCCACTGTTGCTGACTGGTGCCACTGCCTGATCATTGGGGAGTATGCCACTGTCGCTGACTGGTGCTGCTGCCTGATCATTGGGGAGTATGCCACTATCACTGACTGGTGCCGCTGCCTGATCATTGGGGAGTATGCCACTGTCACTGACTGGTGGGGAGTATGCCACTGTCACTGACTGGTGCCGCTGCCTGATCATTGGGGAGAATGCCACTGTCGCTGACTGGTGCCGCTGACTGATCATTGGGGAGTATGCCACTGTCACTGACTAGTGGGGAGTCTGCGACTGTCACTGACTGGTGCCGCTGCCTGATCATTGGGGAGTATGCCACTGTCTCTGACTGGTGCTGCTGCCTGATCATTGGGGAGTATGCCACTGTCGCTGACTGGTGCCACTGCCTGATCATTGGTGACTACGCCACTGGCGCTGACTGGTGCCACTGCCTGATCATTGGGGAGTACGCCACTGTCGCTGACTGGTGCCGCTGCCTGATCATTGGGGAGTATGCCACTGTCGCTGACTTGTGCCGCTGCCTGATCATTGGGGAGTATGCCACTGTCACTGACTTGTGCCGCTGCCTGATCATTGGGGAGTATGCCACTGTCGCTGACTGGTGGGGAGTATGCCACTGTCACTGACTGATGCCGCTGCCTGATCATTGGGGAGAATGCCACTGTCGCTGACTGGTGCCGCTGCCTGATCATTGGGGAGTATGCCACTGTCGCTGACTGGTGCCGCTGCCTGATCATTGGGGAGTATGCCACTGTCGCTGACTGGTGCCGCTGCCTGATCATTGGTGAGTACGCCACTGTCGCTGACTGGTGCCACTGCCTGATCATTAGGGAGTACGCCACTGTCGCTGACTGGTGCCACTGCCTGATCATTGGTGAGTACGCCACTGGCGCTGACTGGTGCCGCTGTCTGATCATTGGGGAGTACGCCACTGTTGCTGACTGGTGCCACTGCCTGATCATTGTGGAGTATGCAACTGTCGTTGACTGGTGCCGCTGCCTGATCATTGGGGAGTATGCCACTGTCGCTGACTGGTGCCGCTGCCTGATCATTGGGGAGTACGCCACTGTCGCTGACTGGTGCCACTGCCTGATCATTGGTGAGTACGCCACTGGCGCTGACTGGTGCTGCTGCCTGATCATTGGGGAGTATGCCACTGTCGCTGACTAGTGCCACTGCCTGATCATTGGTGAGTATGCCACTGTCGCTGACTGGTGCCACTGCCTGATCATTGGGGAGTATGCAACTGTCGCTGACTGGTGCCACTGCCTGATCATTGGTGAGTACGTCACTGGTGCTGACTGGTGCCGCTGCCTGATCTACTAGTCCGTCGCCGTGGTCAGTCGTGGTCACTGCATGAGTGGTTA
>BLSH010352510.1:130421-151558 GCA_018402905.1 Glandirana rugosa | reverse complement strand
GTCACCGTATGAGGGGTTACTAGTCTGTCACCGTGGTCAGTCACTGTCACCGCATGAGTGGTTACTAGTCCGTCACCGTGGTCAGTCGCTGTCACCGTATGAGGGGTTACTAGTCCGTCGTCGTGGTCATTGGTGAGTACGCCACTGTCACTGACTGGTGCCACTGTCTGATCATTGGGGAGTATGCCACTGTCGCTGACTGGTGCCACTGCCTGATCATTGGGGAGTATGCAACTGTCGCTGACTGGTGCCACTGCCTGATCATTGGTGAGTACGCCACTGGCGCTGACTGGTGCCGCTGCCTGATCATTGGTGAGTACGCCACTGTCGCTGACTGGTGCCGCTGCCTGATCATTGGGGAGTATGCCACTGTCACTGACTGGTGCCGCTGCCTGATCATTGGAGAGTATGCCACTGTTGCTGACTGGTGCCACTGCCTGATCATTGGGGAGTATGCCACTGTCGCTGACTGGTGCCGCTTCCTGATCATTGGGGAGTACGCCACTGTCGCTGACTGGTGTCGCTGCCTGATCATTGGTGAGTACGCCACTGGCACTGACTGGTGCCGCTGCCTGATTATTGGGGAGTATGCCACTGTCGCTGACTGGTTCCACTGCCTGATCATTGGGGAGTATGCAACTGTCGCTGACTGGTGCCGCTGCCTGATCATTGGGGAGAATGTCACTGTCGCTGACTGGTGCCGCTGCCTGATCATTGGGGAGTATGCCACTGTCACTGACTGGTGCTGCTGCCTGATCATTGGAGAGTATGCCACTGTCACGGACTGGTGCCGCTGTCTAATCATTGGGGAGTATGCCACTTTCGCTGACTGGTGCCACTGCCTGATCATTGGGGAGTATGCCACTGTCGCTGACTGGTGCCGCTGCCTGATCATTGGGGAGTATGCCACTGTCGCTGACTGGTGCCGCTGCCTGATCATTGGGGAGTATGCCACTGTCGCTGACTTGTGCCGCTGCCTTATCATTGGGGAGTATGCCACTGTCGCTGACTGGTGCCACTGCCTGATCATTGGGGAGTACGCCACTGTCGCTGACTGGTGCCGCTGCCTGATCATTGGGGAGTATGCCACTGTCTCTGACTGGTGCCGCTGCCTGATCATTGGGGAGTATGCCACTGTCGCTGACTGGTGCCGCTGCCTGATCATTGGGGAGTATGCCACTGTCGCTGACTGGTGCCGCTGCCTGATCATTGGGGAGTACGCCACTGTCGCTGACTGGTGCCGCTGCCTGATCATTGGGGAGTACGCCACTGTCGCTGACTGGTGCCGCTGCCTGATCATTGGGGAGTACGCCACTGTCACTGACTGGTCCTTCTGCCTGATGATTGGTGAGAACGCTACAGCTGTTGACTTTGCTGAGTCGGGGAACAGAGGGAGACCACCTGCCACCCTAGAAGTTAGTGAGAGGTGGCTGGTCAAACCCTACTGCACCCCATTAAAGAGGCACAGTTTTCTTAGGGTACTCGTGCCTTTAACTTTTTTAAGAGGAACTTATCTTGAGCATTTCTGTCAGTACATGGCACAGGCTAATCCATGTTCCTTTAAATGCACGTGCATGATATTAAAATAGTTGATTCAAGATTCTTCAAGGTAGTTTTGTGGTGGACATAGAATGTGACGATACATCGATAGAAAGCTCTACGTACGTTTTGTGGAAAACTTCCACTCATCAGGAGCAAAATGTGACATAAGTTTGTCTGTAATGAGAAATAAATGCCAAATAATATAGTGGCTGAAATAGCAGGAAGAGGGGGAACCATAACTTAATCCCAGCAATTCTTCCATAGGATTCAGGGATGGAGACATATGAACTCTGGTGCAGTCCTTGTCTCCTATAAAGTCCCAAACTTTTTATTTTATTCCTGTACCCATCTTACTCCTCTGCCTGAGCACCACCTTCCTTGACTTGTACCGGTCTTACGACTCTTCCAGAAAACTGCAGGTTCTGATTGGTACTTCGCCAATTTCTCCGCCTGAACACCACCTGTCTGTCCTCAACTTGTCTTACTGCTCTGCCAGAATACCACCTGTCTGTCCTGTCTTATTACTTTAGGCACCAACTGCCATGACCTTCACTCATCTTACTACCCTGCCTAGGTTACCTTCTTTGACTTGTATCTGTCTGTATCTACAACTAATTACTACCTGCCCTGACCTGTGCCTCACCTACTACTCTTCCTGAGCACCGCCTGTGCTGAGCTGTACGTCTTACTGCCCTGCATGAATTCCATCTGTCTGTGCTGTCTTGCTACTTTGAAAGCCAATTGCCTTGACTTTAACCCAGTTTAATTGTTTGACTAAAGGTCAGCTTCCCTGTCCTGACCTGTACCTGTCTTATTCCTCCACCTGAACACCACCCGTCCTGACCTGTACCTGTCTTACTTCTCTGCCTGACCACCCCCCGTCCTGACCTTTACTTGTCTTATTCCTCCACCTGAACATGACCTGTCCTGACCTGTACCTGTCTTATTCCTCCACCCGAGCCCCATCGGTCCTGACCTGTACCTGTCTCATTCCTTTGCCTGACCATCACCTGTCCTGACCTGTACCTGTCTTACTTCTCTGCCTGACCACCACCTGTCCTGACCTGCACCTGTCTTATTCCTCCAGCTGAATACCACCTGTCCTGACCTTTACCTGTCTAATTCCTCCACCTGAACACCACCTGTCCTGACCTGTACCTGTCTTATTCCTCCACCTGAACACCACCCGTCCTGACCTGTACCTGTCTTACTTCTCTGCCTGACCACCCCCCGTCCTGACCTTTACCTGTCTTATTCCTCCACCTGAACACTACCTGTCCTGACCTGTACCTGTCTTACTTCTCTGCCTGAACACCACCCGTGCTGACCTGTACCTGTCTTATTCCTCCACCTGAACATGACCTGTCCTGACCTGTACCTGTCTTATTCCTCCACCCGAGCCCCATCGGTCCTGACCTGAACCTGTCTCATTCCTCTGCCTGACCATCACCTGTCCTGACCTGTACCTGTCTTACTTCTCTGCCTGGCCACCACCTGTCCTGACCTTTACCTGTCTAATTCCTCCACCTGAACACCACCTGTCCTGACCTGTACCTGTCTTACTTCTCTGCCTGACCACCACCTGTCCTGACCTGCACCTGTGTTATTCCTTCACCTGAATACCACCTGTCCTGACCTGTACCTGTCTTATTCCTCCACCTGAATATCACCTGTCCTGACCTTTACCTGTCTTATTCCTCCACCTGAACACCACCTGTCCTGGCCTGTACCTGTCTTACTTCTCTGCCTGAACACCACCTGTACCTGTCTTACTCCTCTGCCTTAGAACCACCTGTCCTGACCAGTACTTGTTATACCAGAGCCTGGTGGAGACAGCACCATTGTATGCGTCATCACAGAAGGCACACACATAGAATGACGGTTGGTGACGGAGATGGAAGTTGGGCTGTGGAGGTGTCATGTGAAGTCTGACATGTGACGGGTGATGACAGTTAGTAAACAATCATTTCCTATTGGCACAGGAAGATGAGGGTTATCGGCGTACAGTACATTTCCTCCATCATCTACCAGGAAATGTCTGAGAGCGATCGGAGAGATACACAATAGAAGATCTCACAATATGACTTTATTCAAATAGAGAACAAATAACTCCGCTGCCTGAGTGACTCCATGTACTATTAAAGACGAGACTTCCCTTCCCCCCTCTGAGCTCCATCCACACAACAAGGTACATAGGCCAGGCACATAGGTGTACTGTATGTCCTTCCATGGTATGTAGGAGTCCGTCCAGCCAGTATTGCGATTCTCACACCTCATCCACAATGTACAGCCTGAAGTGACCCCACCATTCAATGTTGCAGCTTTGTAGCTTCCTGTGTCACCTTCCTGCTTGAAGGGGGTTTCCACCCTTACAATAAAAAGTCCCTTACAATAAAAAAAAACGAAATCCTAAAAAATTGCCTCTGTATAGAAGTAAAAAAAAAAATACTTATTGGTCCATGGGGTCCAGTGTTGTCTTGCTTGTAGGGATAGTTCTCCCTACGTTGCTCCCCTCCAGAAGGCGGCTATCAATCCCCTTACCTTCGGAGGTGGCGCTGGATCTGGGGCAGGGCTCCTGGAAGCTGCCCCTCCACCGAGGTAAGAACCGGGCCATTGCTTCTCCTCCCGGCCCAAACAGGACGTGGGTACCGAGACCCGATTGGCTGGGAGTCCTGGCCACTGGGGTCGACTCTCAGGACCCGCTTCCTGATTGGCCAGGAGGAGAAGCAGGAAGACAGGAGTGAATATGAATTTGCTATTGTCACACAACTTGGTGGGCTCAGGGCGCAATGCTCTATGCCCCGAGCCCACCCTTTTTTTAAGCCAATTAGATCCTAAGGCTCTAATCATGTGCTTCAAAAAAAATTGGAATCCATGTGTCCGGCACCCTGCATGTAGATTAGGGGCCAGGTGCATGGATTGGTGGCGCCCCCTGCACCCCTAATGAATGGTGACACAACACAGGGCTCTGTACAGAGGGTAAGATCTCTTTGTTTCTTCTCCCTGCAAAGCTGAGAAAAGGAACAAATAGATTTTTAGTAAAAAGCAGCACACATTACACTTTGTTACACACATATGTAACCCCTTGATTACCCAGAGATGTTAACCCCTTCCCAACCAGTGTCATTAGTACAGTGACAGTGCATAGCATGGGTGCTCAGCCTGTGTCCCTCCAGCTGTTGTGGAACTAAAAGTCCCATGAGGCATTCCAAGCCGCTGACAGTTACAAGCATGACTCCCAAAGGCAGAGGCATGATGGGACTTGTAGTCCTGCAACAGCTAGAGGGCCACAGGTTGAGCACCCATAGTGTATTGTATTACCACTAATCGCTGTATTAGTGTCACTGGTGATGTCAGTGTCAGTTAGTCAAATCCCACTCAGTGTCAGTCAGTGTCAGATTGCTCGCCGCACTATCGCAGTCCCATTATAAGTCGCTGATCGCCGCCATAACTAGTATAAAACTAAAAAAAATCCAGCATATGTACCATAGTTTGAAGACGCTATAACTTTCACGCAAACCGATCAATAGACACTTATTGGGATTTTCTTTAGGAAAGACATGTAGCAGAATACAAAATTCATGACGAAATTTGATTTTACAGCAAAAAGTCGAAAATATTGGGGTTTGTTTCAAAACGTTTGGTCTTTGTTTATTTTTGGTGATAAAATACCACCAATACGTGAAAATTTATTGATAGCAGATCGAGTACAAAAATGCACCAACGCGTTTCGGCGTGCAGCCTTGTTCAGTGAACATTTTAAAATGTTACAAGCAATCCCTTCAATACAACACATTCTGCTTTGTCCAATCAGGTTTGAGCTTCAATCAGGGTTCAATCTCTGACAGGTTCTTATGTGTCTTTCACCGGGTGCGTTGGAAAGAATATATGAGCTGCAATTCTTGGGCAAAAGGAGAAAATATTTATGTGCCAAGGTCCATAGCAACCCCAATCAAAAACAAATGAATACAACAAAGTCATCTTAAAAGCAAAGACTACAATGGACAACGTAATAGAAACGAAGGAATATGGATACAAACCTGCGCAAAACACAGCGCGGTGCTCTGCATAAGCGACAATTAAACTGATGTTAAAACGCATGAGTGTCAGAAATGTAGGCACTGCAGACACAACATTACTGACAAGGTGTTAGAATGCATGGATGCCAGGAGTGTGGGCACTGCAGACTGGCAAAATGAAAAAGTGTCAGCACTATAAGGTGCAGTCACAATGTGCGTACCGTGCCAACGCTACAGGATAAATAAGTAAGGAGCCTGCCATAAATGTCTCCCCCTATTGGTGACCCCTCTACCCTTTGGAGACCATAAAATTTAAATGAGGGCATGTTGCCATGTTTGCTCCAAAATGTTCCCAATCAAAGAACAGATCACCTGTGGGAGTCAAAACGCGGTAAATGCAGTCGAGTGCACCACATGAAACATCTGATATGTGCGATCATAGGCGTGCGCACATAGGGTGGCAGGTGTGCCTGGGCACACCCTAATCACCCTGTACTGTGCAGATTCCCTCTGCTGCTTGGCTGCAGAGAAAGGGACGGGGGAATCTCTGTTCTCAGTCTCTTTCTCTGTCTCAAAAGTGAGACATCAGGGGTCTGATATTTCACCAAAAGCCCCTCAGCAGAGCTCCTAAATAAAATTAATAATTTTTCTTACTTTTTGTAAAAAAGATATAAAAAAACATTTTTTTCATCGATTTTGGCCGATTTATATTGTTCCTCATATTTTTTGGTAAAAGAAAAATCGCAATCGGAGTTTATTGATCGTTTTGCACAAAAGTTGCCGCGTTTACGGATGATGAGAGTTCATTTCTGGGGGGTTTTTTTTACTAGTAATTAACTGACAATTGCGCGGTCATGCGGCGTTGCACCCAAACTAAATTGGCGACCTTTTTTCCCCACAAATAGAGCTTTCTTTTGGTGGTATTTGATCCCCTCTGCATCATTTCTGATCGCCGCTATAAACAAGTGTGAGTGACAATTTTGAAAAAAAAAAAACAATATTTCTTACTTTTTGCTACAATACATATAAAAAAACAAATTTATTCATCAGTTTTGGCCGATATATAAACTATAACAAAAAATCGCAATCTGCGTTTATTGATTGATTTGCGTTTGCAAACAGAAAATTAATTTCTGGGGTTTTTATTATTTTTTTCTACTAGTAATGGCGGAGATCTGCGATTTTTAGCGGTACTGCGATATTGCGGCGGACATGTCGGACCATTTTGACACTTTTTTTGGGACCAATGACATTTATACAGCGATCAGAAATTTAAATATCCACTGATTACTGTGTAAATGTCATTGGCAGTGAAGGGGTTAACCTGCAGGGGGTAGTGAAGGGGGTAACTGTGTTCCCTAGGCGTGTTCTAACTGTGAGGGGGCTGGGCTGTTATGGGCATAAGTGATCTAACTCAGTGGTTCTCAACTCCGGTCCTCGGGACCCACTAACAGGCCAGGTTTGCAGGATAACTGAAATACATCCCAGGTGATATCATTTGCTGCTCAGTGATTGCAGTATCCTACTCTGCATCTTCCCAAGGTAATACTTAAAATCTGGCCTGTTGGTGGGTCCTGAGGACCGGAGGTGAGAGCCACTGATCTAACTGATCCCAGTGACAGGAATCAGTAGATCTCTTATGTCTCCCCTGACAGAGCGGGGAACCGCCATACTTACATCGGCGGTTCCCCGTTCTTTTGCTCTAGCAGCTCATCGCGGTGGACATCGGGTCCTCCCGAGCCGCGGGCACACTCCTCCAGAGCACGCGCGCCCCCTAGCGGCCACTACGCAAATTGCCGTTTATTTACGGCGATTCGCAGGACACGTCCACGCTGCCGCAGTAAATTTACTGTGCGCGGCGTGGAAGTGGTTAAGGAAACGCATCAGCGAGCATTTATCACGGTGCCTCATATGAAACCGAAAAAGCTCTATCAAACGTATATAAAAAAATTTAAACATCAGCATCAAGGCAACGTGTCCTCATTTAAATGTTATGGTCTCCAAAGGGTAGAGGCACCACCAAGAGGCGGAGGCATTTATTGCAGACTCCTCGCAGGCGACGTTTGGTGGATTTTCCATCTCCATACCATGAATCATAGATACGATTTTGACTTATTTCTCAGATGTCTCCACCCAGGGCCAGATTAACGTAGGGGCTATTGGAGCTGCAGCTCCAGGCCCCTACCTTAATATAGGCCCAGCCGCCCAAGAACTTTTCCCTGGCACCATGGTGCCGCCACTCTGCCCACCACTGCCCAGTGCCCACTGCTGTGAAAAGTATTGGTGCAAGCACAGGTCCCGGCAGAGGAGGAGAATGTAACTTACTCAGCACCAGGCCCATGATGCTCTTAATCCAGCACTGTCTCCGCCTCTTGTTTTGGATCGTTTGGCAACGGTCGCACACATATGTTTGTATGTTCTGGGCGTTGTATATTGTTGAGTACAGAATAATTTTTACCTATGCACCTTATTATTTCTGTATTATTTAATATGTTTTTTGACAGTTCCCCACAATACAGAAATAATGCACAATAGAGAACATAGCAGCCGGTTCATTTTCTCTAAGCATGCCGTATTACTTATTTATCCTGTAGCGTTGGCACGGTAGGCACATTGTGACTGCACCTTATAGTGCCAACACTTTTTCATTTTGCCTGTCTGCATATTGCTATATATAATATATATTTCTAACACCCTAGAGAATAAAATGGTGGCCATTGCAAAACTTTAAATCACACCGTATTTGCGCAGCGGTCTTCCAAGCGTGCATTTTATTTAAATAAATTCTTTTTTTTTTTTAGTTAAAAAACAAGAAAGCAGTAAAGTTAGGCCAATTTTTTCCATATTGTGAAAGGTGAAGTTACGCCGAGTAAAATGATACCCAACATGCCACGCTTCAAAATTTCGTCCGCTAGCGGAATGGCGACAAACTTTGCAACTTAAAAATCTCCATTGGCGACATTTAAAAAATTTCTACAGGTTAGCAGTTTTGAGTGACAGAGGAGGTCTAGGGCAAAAATTATTGCTCTCGCTCTAAGGATCGCGGTGATACCTCACATGTGTGGTTTGAACACCGTTTTCATATGTGGGCCTGAACTCTGCACTCTGTATGTAGCACACCCCTGCATTCTGCACTCTGTATGTAGCGCACGCCAGAACTCTGCACTCTGTACGTAGCAAACTCCTGAACTCTGAACGTAGTGCACCCCTGAACTCTGCACCCTGCATGTAGCATACCCCTGAACTCTGTACGTAGCACACCCCTGAACTCTTAACGTAGTGCACCCCTGAACTCTGAACGTAGCACACCCCTGAACTCTTAACGTAGTGCACCCCTGAACTCTGCACTCTGTACGTAGCATACCCCTGGACTCTGTATGTAGTGCATGCCTGTACTCTGTACACAGCACAGCCCTGAACGCTGCACTCTGTACATAGTGCAGCCCTGAACTCTGCACTTGGTGCATAACGCACCCGTGAACTCTGTACTCTGTGCATAGTGCACCCCTGAACTCTGCACTCTGTATGTAGCTCACCCCTGAACTCTGCACATAGCACACCCACGAACTGTGAATTTAGTACACCCCTGAACTCTGCACTCTGTATGTAGCACACCCCTGAATGCTGCACTCTGTAAGTAGCACACCCCTGAACTCTGCACGTAACACACCCACAAACCGTGAATGTAGTACACACCTGAACTCTGCATGTAGCACACCCACGAACTGTGAATGTAGTACACCCCTGAACTCTGCACTCTGCATGTAGTGCACCCCTGTGCTCTGCACTCTGTTCGTAGCACACCTCCGAACGCTAAACATAGTACACCCCTGAACTCTGCACTCTGTATGTAGTGCACCCCTGAACTCTGCACTCTGTATGTAGCGCACCCCTGAACTCTGCACTCTGTATGTAGCACATGTATGTAGTATGACATCACATGTCGCTTCCGCCCAACGGTCTTAAAGGGCCCATTTTTTTTTTTGAACTGTCATTCTGTTTAATTTTTTTTTTTTTCGCATTTAACCGTAAATATGAGATTTGAGGTCTTTTTGACCCCCAGATCTCATATTTTGGAGGTCCTGTCATGCTTTTTTCTATTACAAGGAATGTTTACATTTCTTGTAATAGGAATAAAAGTGATCACATTTTTTTTAAAAAAGAAGGGTGTAAAATTAAAAAATAAAAAGTAAAATAAATAAGAAAAAAAAAAAATTTAAAGTGCCCTGTCCTTGCGAGCTCGCACGCAGAAGCGAACGCATACGTAAGTCATATGAAAACGATGTTCAAAGGTATCACCGCGATCGTTAGAGCGAGAGCAATAATTCTAGCACCAGACCTCCTCTGCCACTCAAAACTGCTAACCTGTAGACTTTTTTAAACGTCGCCAATGGAGATTTTTAGGTTGCAAAGTTTGTCGCCATTCTGCGAGCGGGCGCAATTTCAAAGTATGACACGTTGGGTATCAATTTACTCGGCGTAACATTATCTTTCACAATATGGAAACAAAATTGGGCTAACTTTACTGTTGTCTTATTTTTTGAACTCAAAAAAGTGCATTTTTAAAAAAAAAAAATCACGCTTGTAAGACTGCTGCGCAAATACGATGTGACAATAAGTTTTGCAACGACCGCCATTTTATTCTCTAGGATGTTAGAAAAAATATATATATATATTTCATGTTTGGGGGGTTTAATAATGTTATAGCAAAAAAAATAACAAAATTTTACACCACAGTGAGGAAGCCTTATGTGAAGAAGCCAAATTATAATACATTTAAGCCAAGATTATTATCTTTTTTTCGCAGACTTTGGATAGAAGTAACGGGTGCGGAAAAATTGGGCTTTGGGTGTCGGTGGTGCCTTCACACCCTGACCTTCTAGAGGCAGAAAAAGCCACTCTGGCAGCTGCAGGGGACTGCACACTTGTCTCTGCTTGGGTGACAGAGGATGAGGAGGATGAGGACGGTTTAGTCGGCCAGTCCGCCCCCACCTCTGCATGCTGTGGCTGGGTAGCAGGTAAGTATAATACTTACCACTTTTTACATTAATAAAGCTACGTTCTTAGGACAGTGATAGCCAAAATTGAAAAGAACCCGAAGAATGGACTTTACCGGCACATACAAATTCATAAAAAAATTCCATTCATTAATTAATTTGTTAAAAAATTCAGGTTTTAAACATTAAAATTAATTAATACTGACAGTGTAAGACTAAAATTGCATTGCAGTAATCACAGTGCAGTTAGTTGCCCCTGGAAATACGGTGGAATTGTGGCATAGGGGAGGTCCTTAATGTCCCACATCCAGGGGTTCCAATTCACCGTCTCGTACAGAGAGTGCTCAACATGTTTCGCGTCAACGTGGCTGCTTCCTCAGGAGCTTATAAATAAAAAAACATATATAAACATTATTTGTATTCCAGTAAACAGTTTAAACATAGACAGGCATGACTGGAGGTACACTCCCCCAATTGGGGCAATATAATTGACATATAGCAAATCCAAAGAGTGTACAAGTACACATATGTCGCACCTAGGAGAAGTGCAGAGTCACTTGGTCCATTGGAACTATCATCTGTATCTGTAGACCATCAACAGGGTAGAGCAAAGGTCTACAAACTATGGCCCTCCAGTTGTTCAGGAACTACAATTCCCATCATGCCTCGTCATGTCTGTGAGTTTTACTATGCCTCATGGGACATGTAGCTCCGCGACAGCTTGGAGTTTGGAGATTCCTGGGGTAGAGGAATGAATGAGGCAACTGGATGGATGGCTGAACAGGAGAAGGGATGAATCTGGAACCTCTGCAGCTCCCAGAAAGGATCTGGGTAGGATCACCTCAATGTAGAAGAAAATGAACAGCAGGGCGCTGAGGTCAGCATCAATTAAAAATCACTTTATTAAAATAAGCAGCACACTTACATTGAAGCTACACCTGAGACCGAGTAGCTGCGATCAGTGTGAGGCATTTGAAAAAGAGGGCAAAGTCCCTGGAAATATGTCATGCACACCCCCTTTCCCGACATCCACCAGTCATTTTGACGCTAATATACATGCCTTGAGCTGGTTGACTCCCTGCCACCCTCATTCTCTGTTTGCTCAGTGATGCCTACAGCATCACACTGACCACAGCTGCTTAGTCTCAGGTGTTTCCTATCCATGCTTTATTGCTTATTTTAATAAAGTGATATTTATTTGATACTGACCTCCGCGTCCTGCTGTTCGCATTTTTCTACATATAATTTACATATCTAAGAAACTGCCAACATGAACATTAAGCTAATGGTACACTCACTTGCGACTTGGAGGTACACTCACTTGTGATTTGGAGGTACACTCACTTGTGATTTGGAGGTACACTCAATTGCGCCAATTGGGGCTCAACACACCCCCATATATATTTTAACAATACTGATTATGGTTTATATATATTGGTATTCTTTATTTGACCTACCGGGTACTCAGAGCTGGACTAGTCCACTGAGAGTATGTACTGTATAGCTAGGTTTATGTAAGCCAAGTGGATATTGACCATCTGGGTTGCTGTAATCAACATGAAAGCCAAATTTACAGGGTGTTCACTCCGACGAACACCCTGCAATGCACTAAGTGCTTCACAGTGCATTCTACACTAGTCCCGGTTAGTGTTTTTTTGGGGGGGCAAAAAACCACCCCCCCCGGTTGGTTGGTCGGCGGCACCCGCCCAACTCGGCACTTACCCCATTGGTTGCGGGCAGGCGGGCTCCTACAGGCGGTGGGCACCGGCCAGGTTGCGGGCTCCTACAGGTGGCTGGTTGCGTGCTCCTACGGATAGCGGGCAGTGGCAGGCTGCTGGCTTCTACTTGCGGCGGGCGGGTTACGGACTCCTACAGGTGGTAGGCGGGTTGCAGGATTCTACTGGTGGTGGGCAGCAGCTCCTGTGTCCTCTCTGCATGGCTTCTGCTGTGCAGCTCCTCCTCCTAGGCGGCCAATAGGATCGCCTGTCCTTTCAGCCAATTGGTGACGGGTCTCAGACTCACTTCCTGATTGGCCGGGAGGAGGATCAGTGTGGCGATAGCAAATATTGATTCGCTATATTGATTCGCTATCCCACCCACAACTGGGTGGGATCAGGGGCGCAGAGCACAACGCAAGATCCTCTGTCTCTAATCACGTGCTTCAAAAAAACACACCCCCTCCATTGGAATCCATGCGTCCGGCTTCCTGTATGTAGATCAGGGGGCTGGACACATGGATAGAGGGGGTGGTGCCCGTGCACCCCTAATGGACAGGTTGTCTCTGTTCTGCACCCTGGGTAAAGCTTTGTAAGCAGTGTAAGACATCTCCTTAAGCTGGTTGTTACGGAGTCCATACTTTAAGAAAGTCCCCCCCGAAATCCATACCAGGCCCTTATCCGGACATGCAGCCAGGCAGGTCAGGAAGGGGGAGGAAAAGCGAGCACCCCCATGCCTGAACCATACCAGGTCACATGCCCTCAACATGGGGGGTGGGTGCTTTGGAGCTCACCCCCCCCCATGTTGATGGAGACAAGGGACTCACCCACACATCCTTGGCTGGTGGTTGTGGACGTCTGCTGGCGGGGGCCTATCAGAATCTGGGGGGCCCCCAGATCCTGCCCTCTACTATGTGAATTAGTATTAGGTACATCGTACCCCTACCCATTCACCAAAAAAGTGTACAAAAATAAATTTTTTACAAATCCTTTAAAAAATAAAAAAACAGTGTCCCTCCATGTAAATCCATCGTCAATCATGCCGCCCGCCGACCTGAAAAGTAGAAAAAATAAAAAAAACGCTCCTGCCTTCTGGGACAACCTCCCGCCGGATGCCACCTCTGTGCTTTGACAGTTCTTATATAGGTAAGGGGTGGAGCCAACCGGTAACATCACCTGGTGGCCGCGCCCCCTTGTGACATCACAGGCTCAGAATGCACCAGTCTGTGACATCAGAAGGGGGCGGTGACCGAGTGACGTATCCAGGTGGCCCCGCCCCTTACCCATATAAGAAATGTCAGAGCACAGAGGAGGCATTCGGTGGGAGGCCGTCCCAGAAGGCGGAGCATTTTGGGTTTTTTCGGGTCGGCGGGTGGCGTGATTATCGATGGCTCGAGGGACATTATTTTTTTATTTTTTTAATAAAGGATTTGTCAAAAACTTGTCTCTTGTTTTTATTACTTTTTGACACTTTTTTGGTGAATGAGTAGGAGTAATATGAACCTGATACTCATTCGCGTTGGGACCCCCACAACCATGGTATGGTATCGATGAGGTCCTTGTCTTCAACAACATGGGGACAAGGCACTTTAGGGTGGGAGGGACATATATTGAGAGCCAGGGGCGTTGCTAGGGGGTGGCTATTGGGGCTACAGCCCCGAGTCTGGGGCCTATAGCCCCGAGTCTCTTACCGGGTGAGTGGGGCTCTGCAATTTGCAGGTATCTCCCGGTCTGGAGTGCATTAGGCAGGGGCAGACTGAGCCGTGGAAGCGCGGGCTCCAGCTCTGCCTTCACCTCCACCTAAAGTATGGGGAGGCTCTCTGGGGACCCTGATGTATGGGGAGGAACTCTGGGGACCCTGATATATGTGGAGGTTTTCTGGGACCCTGATGTATGGGGGGGTTCTATGGGGACCCTGATATAAGGTGGGGCTCTCTGTGGACCCTGATGTAAGGAAGAGGCTCTCTGTGGACTCTGATGTATGGAAGGGGCTCTCTGGGGATTCTGTTGTAAGGAAGGGGCTCTCTGGGGGCCCTGATGTAAGGAAGGGGCTCTCATGTAAGGAAGGGGCTCTCTGGGGACCCTGATGTAAGGAACAGGCTCTCTGGGGACACTGATATAAGGAAGGCCTCTATGGGGACCCTGTTGTAAGGAAGGGGCTCTCTGGGCACCCTGATGTAAGGAAGGGGCTCTATGGGGACCCTGATGTAAGGAAGGGGCTCTCATGTAAGGAAGGGGCTCTCTGGGGACCCTGATGTAAGGAACAGGCTCTCTGGGGACCCTGATGTAAGGAAGGCCTCTCTGGGGACCCTGTTGTAAGGAAGGGGCTCTCTGGGGACACTGATGTAAGGAAGGGGCTCTCTGGGGACCCTGATGTAAGGGGGATCTGCACTTCGAAATGTAAATATTATATACATGTGTATGCCCGCTCAAGCATATGACTCTGCTTAGCTGCTAGGGGCTCTAGCCCCAGATCTTTTGTAGACTTAGCAACGCCCCTGTTGAGAGCCTTCCAGCCTTCACACTTATAATATTTGGTTCCATGTACTTCGGGTTTATTATTATTTACCCAATTTTGCATGTGTGCCATTAATCACAGTGCGTGCGAGAGGACTCTGAATGACACCTCCTTACTGCAAAGTCAATATTTCCGGTCTTGTTTCCTGCTGAGAAGTTTCCTGCAGTTTCTTGAAGTGAGCCCAGAGCCCCGGCTCCGACCGTGACATCTGGACATAGGAATTGTGCAATATAAAAGCTCGGGGACTGATCAGACTGCCTTCACTGAGGAAGAGCGAGTCACTGACTGTGAATGATGTATCAGAAGATGGGGAATTACTTCCAGATCTGCGTCTTGTTCCAGGCAATGACAGCCTTGTATTCTGCATCCATCTACCACCCTTTGAGGAGACCACCCAACTCCCAGTTACTGGAAGATTCTATAAAACTCTTCAACGAAGGGCTGAATAATTCAAGTTTTATCTACAAGCTTCTCCAGGTGGACTCACACAGTCAGGTAAGTACTAAGGTTGCTCTTTGTCTTTGTGTCCAATGATCAAAAATGCATCTTATGGTAGAGCAGGAAAAGTCCAAAATCATTGACGTCCGTGGTTTTCTATCCTGGTGACCCTAGGCACACTATATGGCCAAGAATTTATGAATGTCAAGGGTGTAGCAAGGTGAGGGGTGGAATGGGTGTATGCAGTGGGTCCAGGCACAGTAGAATATAAGATGCTGGATGCTGGAGATGTTTGGACCAGGTCTGGGTGGGAAGCTGATACACAGGTCAGGTACAGGGACTTGAAGGTGCGAGGAGAAGAATTGTTGTCAGGGAAAGCAGGGTCAGCAACAGCCAGGCAGCAGAGGTAACAAGTCAAATGTAGGTTTAAAGTCAAAGTACAAGAGGAATTATAGACAGGGCAAACAGGGTCAGCAACAGCCAGACAGGAGAGGTGCCAAGTTAAATGTAGGTTTAAAGTCAAAGTACAAGAATAATTATAGTCAGGGCAAGCAGTGTCAGCAACAGCCAGACAGGAGAGATAACAAGTCAAATGTAGGTTTAAAGTCAATGTACAAGGAGAAGAGTTGTAGTCAGGGCAAGCAGTGTCAGCAACAGCCAGACAGGAGAGGTACCAAGTTAAATGCAGGTTTAAAATCAATGTACAAGAAGAAGAGTTGTAGTCAGGGCAAGCAGGGTCAGCAACAGCCAGACAGGAGAGGTACCAAGTTAAATGTAGGTTTAAAGTCAAAGTACAAGAATAATTATAGTCAGGGCAAGCAGGGTCAACAACAGCCAGACAGGAGAGGTACCAAGTTAAATGCAGGTTTAAAATCAATGTACAAGAAGAAGAGTTGTAGTCAGGGCAAGCAGGGTCAGCAACAGCCAGACAGGAGAGGCAGCAAATTAAATGTAAGTTTAGGGTCAAAGTCAAAGCCAAGATTGATAACAGAAGGGCAGCAGAGGTGCCAATTCAGAAACAGATTTAAGGTCAAAGTCGAGGCCAAGGATGATAACAAATGGGCAACAGAGCTACCAAGACAGTTGTCGGAAGATGTACAAGCCAAAAATAAGCCAGGGTCAGAAACAGGAGATCTGGATCTGGCAGTAGGCAGGCGGGTCAAACATAGAATAGAATAACCCAGGTCAGGCCACAGGAACTCAGGATAACTCATCAACCCTCCTCAGATGTGCTTTAAAGGGCCCTTGGCGCCAAAGCCAGTGTTGGACGCGCATGCTCATTAGCATGTTCACCAACACGCATGGATCTGCTCACCTCCGTCACCGTGTGCAGCAGATCACAGGCTGTAATAAAAATGGTATTGTGTCTACAAACTATGGGAATAGATTTAGGGACTTGTATTTATTTTTTATTATTTTTACTTGTGATGGCTGCGATCTGCGATTTTTAGCGGGACTGCGACATTGCGGCGGACAAGTCTGACCCCAAATGACACTTTTTGGGGACCGGTGACTTATTACATTGATCAGTGCTATAAAAACGCAGTGATCAATGTATACATGACACTGGCAAGGAAGGGGGTTAACACTAGGGGGCGATCAAGGGGTTAAGTGTGTTCCCTGGGTGTGCTAAGTGTAGAGAGGATGGCTCACTGGGACATGGCAGAGATCGCTGCTCCCGATCACTGAGAACAGCAGATCTCTGTCATCTGCCTCTGTACTAGGCGATCGCGGGTCGCCGGTGGACTTCGAGTCTGCCCGACCCGTGGGCATGCCGCCAGTGGTGTGCGCCTGCCTGCAACTGCGACTGCACGAGCCGCCGTACAGCTACAGCGATTCACGCAGGAGAGCCGACCTGCCGCCGTATAACGACGGCGGCTGGTCAGCAAGTGGTTAAAAGTATACAATGTATCAGTGTAAGAATACAATGTATCAGTATGAGTATACCACGTATCCAATAATACAATGTATCAGTGTGATGAGTATACAATGTATCAGTGTGATGAGTATACAATGTATCAGTGTGATGGGTATACAATGCATCAGTGTGATGGGTATACAATGCATCAGTGTGATGGGTATACAATGTATCAGTGTGATGAGAATACAATGTATCAGTGTGATGAGTATACAATGTATCAGTGTGATGAGAATACAATGTATCAGTGTGATGAGTATACAATGTATCAGTGTGATGGGTATACAATGCATCAGTGTGATGGGTATACAATGTATCAGTGTGATGAGAATACAATGTATCAGTGTGATGAGTATACAATGTATCAGTGTGATGGGTATACAATGCATCAGTGTGATGGGTATACAATGTATCAGTGTGATGAGTATACAATGTATCAGTGTGATGAGTATACAATGTATCAGTGTGATGAGAATACAATGTATCAGTGTGATGAGTATACAATGTATCAGTGTGATGGGTATACAATGTATCAGTGTGATGGGTATACAATGTATCAGTGTGATGAGAATACAATGTATCAGTGTGATGAGTATACAATGTATCAGTGTGATGAGTATACAATGTATCAGTGTGATGAGAATACAATGTATCAGTGTGATGAGTATATAATGTATCAGTGTGATGAGAATACAATGTATCAGTGTGATGAGTATACAATGTATCAGTGTGATGGGTATACAATGTATCAGTGTGATGGGTATACAATGTATCAGTGTGATGAGAATACAATGTATCAGTGTGATGGGTATACAATGTATCAGTGTGATGAGAATACAATGTATCAGTGTGATGAGAATACAATGTATCAGTGTGATGAGAATACAATGTATCAGTGTGATGAGAATACAATGTATCATCAGTGTGGAAATGTTTTGCCCTGAGCTAATAAACGGAACCGTTTTGTGAATAAAAAAATCGTGAAAATTGCCAAAAATAACGCAAAATTTAAGTGCTAAATATCACAGGACAGAAATATTTAAGGCATTCGGTAAATAACGTTTTTTTTTTTTTAGTGGATTGACATTTTTGGGATGAATACCGAAGGAGTTATTTTATCTCGAAGATCCATGCGTTTTTTTATCTCTTAGTGAATTGGCCCCCGGGGTCTCTTTATTACATCAAAATGGCATCGTTTTGCAATAATTTCCAGATTCTTACCAAAATTTCAGAGGCATGAAAACCGATGACCCCAGACTGCTAGCTGTACATTGATTGTAAGATCGCTATACAATAATTTGCAGTGTGAATGGCTCAGCATTCACACATTTGTCATGAATAATTCCCATAATTTGTCCAATATGTTTATTCCTTAAGAGCATCAGCGCCATCTAGTGGCCATAATGCAGTATTGTATTTCTAAAATACCTTAATCAGGAAAATGCCTCATTTTGGCCACTAGATGGAGTGGACGATCTTCGGAAATTAACCTATTAGACAAATGACTATTAATGCGAAAGCTGAGATATTGACGCTGTGAATTTCGACAAATAGGCCGCGTTTCTGGACACGATGAAACCATAATATAAAATGTCTTGTTTTTTCTTTTCTTTAGGAAAATTCCCATGAAAATAATTCACTAAGCTTTGTTATTAAAGAGACGGTTTGCCCAAGGGCAGCAGAAATCCCAGAGGAATGCCCCTTCAAGGAGGACGGGGTAAGTAGGAGATATCAGACCGGTGATAAATTGCACAATGCAGTAAAATGTAAAATGGTGGAAATGCCCTTCACAGAGAATTTTGAATGCCCTTAGAGTTTATTAGAAGAGGAAGTCTAAGAATTGATGGTCCTACCCTCCGCTGGCTGTCCGGTAACCCCCCATCCCCCTCATACGACAGGAAAGCTCTGCTGAGCCTCTGTTAGTCCAACATTGGCTTCATTGGACCTTAAAGCTGAACTCTGGGACAAGCAAATATTTTCTAAATACAGGAGGCATGTGTTCAGGGTTGGCCCAAGACATTGTGCTGCCTGGGTCCAAGAATGAAACGCTGCCCCCCCTTCCCAAAAAAAAAAAAATCACGCCCACCATATGGCCCCCACATCCATATCCCCCCTTATGTATTTGTACATGGAGATCATCCCCCCTCAATCTCTTCTTCTCAAGAGAGAATAAATTCAGATCCTCTAATCTTTCCTCATAGCTGAGCTCCTCCATGCCTCTTATTAGTTTGGTTGCCCTTCTCTGCACTTTTTCCAGTTCCCCGATATCCTTTTTGAGAACTGAAGCCCAAAACTGAACTGCATATTCCAGATGAGGTCTCACTAATGATTTGCACGGGGGGGGGGGGCAAAATAATGTCTCTATCTCTGGAGTCCATACCTCTCTTAATGCAAGAAAGGACTTTGCTTGCTTTGGAAACTGCAGCTTGGCTTTGCCATTATTAACCACTTCAGCCCCGGAAGAATTTCGCACTTTAGGACCAGAGCACTGTTTGCGATTCGGCGCTGCATTGCTTTAACTGACAATTGCGCGGTCGTGCGATGTTGTACCCAAACAAAATTTGCGTCCTTTTTTCCCCACAAATAGAGCTTTCTTTTGGTGGTATTTGATTGCCTCTGCGCCATTTCTTATCGCCGCTATAAACAAAAGAAGAGCGACCATTTTGCAAAAAAAAACAAATTTCTTACTTTTTGCTAAAATTCAAATCCAAAAAAAATATAAAAAAACATTTCTTTTCACCGTTTTTGGCCGATTTATATTCTTCCTCATATTTGCGATAAAAAAAATTGCAATCGGCGTTTATTGATTGGTTTGCGCAAAAGTGATCCACGTTTACGGATGGTGAGAATTCATTTCTGGGGTTTTTATTTATTTATTTTTTTTACTAGTAATGGCGGCGATCTGCGATTTTTAGCGGTAATGCGATATTGGGGCAGACATGTCGGATCATTTTGACACTTTTTTGGGACCAATGACATTTATTCAGCGATCAGAAATTTAAATGTCCACTGATTACTGTATATATGTCATTGGCAGTGAAGGGGTTAACCTGCAGGGGGAGAGCTAGGGGTTAACTGTGTTCCCTGGGTGTGTTTTTACTGTGGGGGGGTTGGGCTAACATGGGCATGAGAGATCTAACTGATCCCAGTGACAGGGATCAGTAGATCTCTCATGCCCCTACTAACAGAGCGGGGAACCGCCGTGTTTACATCGGCTGTTCCCCGTTCTTTCCCTGTAGCCACTCATCGCGGCTCGCCGGCGGACATCGCGGCTCGCCGGCGGACATCGGGTCCGCCCGAGCCGCGGGCACACTCCCCCGGAGTGCGGTGGGCGCGCGCGCGCCCCCTGGTGGCCAAATGTGAATCGCCGCTTATTTACGGCGATTCGCACAGGGCTCCCCGACTGCCGCCGTGAAAAGACGGCACGCGGTGGGGAACCTGTTAAGCTTATGATCTACCAAAACCTCCAGATCCTTCTCCACTATGGATTCCCCCAGATCCTTCTCCACTATGGATTCCCCCAGATCCTTCTCCACTATGGATTCCCCCAGATCCTTCTCCACTATGGATTCCCCCAGCTCCTTCTCCACTATGGATTCCCCCAGATTCTTCTCCACCGTGGATTTCCCCAGATCCTTCTCCACCGTGGATTCCCCCAGGTCCTTCTCCACTATGAATTCCCCCAGATCCTTCTCCACCATGGATTCCCCCAGATGCTTCTCCACCGTGGATTCCCCCAGATCCTTCTCCACTATGGATTCCCCCAGATGCTTCTCCACCGTGGATTCCCCCAGATCCTTCACCATTATGGATTCCCCCAGATCCTTATCCACTATGGATTCCCAAAGATCCTTCTCCACTATGGATTTCCCCAGATCCTTCTCCACTATGGATTCCCCCCAGATCCTTCTCCACTATGGATTCCTAGACTCCCCTAGGTATCACCTCTTCCTAGACCCCCCTTAGGTATCACCTCTTCCTAGACCCCCT
>BLSH010352510.1:67065-78915 GCA_018402905.1 Glandirana rugosa | reverse complement strand
CAAGGAGGGGGGATTTGTGTTAGGGGGGGCAGGAGGGGTACTTGGAGGGGATATTTAAGGAGTAGAGGACTTGTGCTATGAGGATTTTGTTTTAGGGGGTGAATATTTGTGCTGGGGGTATTTGGATGATGGGGGGGGCAAAGATTTGTACTGGGAGGGGGGATTTTGGTAGGGGGGGATTTGTACAGGGAGGAGGAGGAATTTATGCTTAGGGGGGAATCATGCAGATTAGTGCTCAGTTTTGAGCACTTGGGGGTTTTTGCTGACACATAATGCTCATACATCTTGGGGGGGGGCGCAGTTTGGTGCATTCACCCTGGGCTCCCGTCACTGATTGTCACCCTAGGGAACACCACCCTTCTACTCATCTATATAACATGGGGGGGGGGGTTATAGTCCACAGAGAGCGCTAGAAACAATGCAACAGACCAAATGGGAGCAAATAGGAGAAGTTTGTTTGTAGGTTTTACATTCATGTTAAATTCTAAGCCTGGCCTCTGTCGGTATTTATTTCAGGTGGACTCTGCTGGAAGCATAGAAGTGAATTTCACAATAAAAGAGACCGTCTGCTTAAAATCAGGATCTAAACATGGAAAGAACTGCTTGTTCAAGCCTGCAGGGGTGAGTAATGATCTGTGATAGGGGTCAGCGATCGTTGTGTGATTGGAGATCGCTCGCTTTGTAAACAGTAAATGGGCAGAAACAGGAAACCTCCAATCACAATCCTCTCCAATGATGACATCATCATTCGCGGCTCAGTGATACAATCCCATGATGATCTCATTATCAGAGACTGCAGACATGGTACAGGAGATGATCAGAGACTGCAGACATGGTGCAGGAGATGGTCAGAGACTGAAGACATATTAAAGGAGACGGTCAGAGACTGCAGACATAGTACAGGAGATGGTCAGAGACTGCAAATATACTACAGGAGATGGTCAGAGACTGCAGACATAGTACAGGAGATGGTCAGAGACTGCAAATATACTACAGGAGATGGTCAGAGACTGCAGATATAGTACAGGAGACGGTCAGAGACTGCATACATGGTACAGGAGAAGGTCAGAGACTGCAGACATAGTACAGGAGATGGTCAGAGACTGCAAATATACTACAGGAGATGGTCAGAGACTGCAGACACGGTACAGGAGATGGTCAGAGACTGAAGACATAGTACAGGAGATGGTCAGAGACTGTAGACATAGTACAGGAGATGATCAGAGACTGTAGACATAGTACAGGAGATGGTCAGAGACTGCAGATATACTACAGGAAATGGTCAGAGACTGCAGACATACTACAGGAGATGGTCAGAGACTGCAGACATAGTACAGGAGATGGTCAGAGACTGCAGACATAGTACAGGAGATGGTCAGAGACTGTAGACATAGTACAGGAGATGGTCAGAGATTGTAGACATAGTACAGGAGATGATCAGAGACTGTAGACATAGTACAGGAGATGGTCAGAGACTGCAGATATACTACAGGAAATGGTCAGAGACTGCAGACATAGTACAGGAGATGATCAGAGACTGTAGACATAGTAAAGATGATGGTCAGAGACTGGGCATTGCATTGGTCACAATTCTTATCCTGTAATGTATCTTTATCTAGGTGATGGTGAGCTGTGCTGCACATATTGTGACCACGAGAAACCTCAAGAAGGTCTCAGGACATTGTCACCCCTGGAAAAATAAGGTGAGAAAACATGAATTTTAGAAAATGTATCTTTTCAAGAAGCAGCAGCATGGGTTTGATCTGTGTGAGACACCCTGTGCACACACAACCCAGAACATAACAGTTACAGTTCAGAGATCAGGATTTACATGATGTGTAGCAGAAGTATTTTATTCCAGGAGCTAGTATAGTGGCTGATGCCTGAACAAATATGGTTCCAACGTTCTGGAGCGATAAGCAGATGAAGGCATTGTCAGGGGGAGTCCTGTGATCCCTGTGGGAGGTAATAAATACCTGGAATGGATACAATGATACATTCCTGAGAATGCCAGACCCAAAATCAAAAATATATCTGTTACTGGTCCATCATAAAATAGATGTAAACCCCAAATGGATACAATTTGTTTTGCATTAACATCTGACATGTATTTTATTTATATATTTAAAATCCAGGAGAAAGAGAGATACAAAGTAACATTGTTTATAAACATTGATCAGACAGGAGATAGAGAGATACAAAGTAACATTGTTTATAAACATTGATCAGACAGGAGATAGAGAGATACAAAGTTACATTGTTTATAAACATTGATCAGACAGGAGATAGAGAGATACAAAGTAACATTGTTTATAAACATTGATCAGACAGGAGACAGAGAGATACAAAGTAACATTGTTTATAAACACTGATCAGACAGGAGATAGAGAGATACAAAGTGACATTGTTTATAAACATTGATCAGACAGGAGATAGAGAGATACAAAGTAACTTTGTTTATAAACATTGATCAGACAGGAGATAGAGAGATACAAAGTAACATTGTTTATAAACATTGATCAGACAGGAGATAGAGAGATACAAAGTAACATTTATAAACATTGTTCAGACGGGAGATAGAGAGATACAAAGTAACATTTATAAACATTGTTCAGACGGGAGATAGAGAGATACAAAGTAACATTTATAAACATTGTTCAGACGGGAGATAGAGATACAAAGTAACATTATTTATAAACATTGTTCAGATGGGAGATAGAGAGATACAAAGTAACATTTATAAACATTGTTCAGATGGGAGATAGAGAGATACAAATTAACATTGTTTATAAACATTGATCAGACAGGAGATAGAGAGATACAAAGTAACATTGTTTATAAACATTGATCAGACGGGAGATAGAGAGATACAAAGTAACATTGTTTATTGATCAGACAGGAGATAGAGAGATAGAAAGTAACATTTATAAACATTGTTCAGACGGGAGATAGAGAGATACAAAGTAACATTGTTTATTGATCAGACGGGAGATAGAGAGATACAAAGTAACATTGTTTATAAACATTGATCAGACAGGAGATAGAGAGATACAAAGTAACATTGTTTATAAATATTGATCAGACAGGAGATAGAGAGATACAAAGTAACATTGTTTATAAACATTGATCAGACAGGAGATAGAGAGATACAAAGTAACGTTGTTTATAAACATTGATCAGACAGGCGATAGAGAGATACAAAGTAACATTGTTTATAAACATTGATCAGATGGGGGATAGAGAGATACAAAGTAACATTGTTTATAAACATTGATCAGACGGGAGATAGAGAGATACAAAGTAACATTTATAAACATTGTTCAGACGGGAGATAGAGATACAAAGTAACATTATTTATAAACATTGTTCAGATGGGAGATAGAGAGATACAAAGTAACATTTATAAACATTGTTCAGATGGGAGATAGAGATACAAATTAACATTGTTTATAAACATTGATCAGACAGGAGATAGAGAGATACAAAGTAACATTGTTTATTGATCAGACAGGAGATAGAGAGATAGAAAGTAACATTTATAAACATTGTTCAGACGGGAGATAGAGAGATACAAAGTAACATTGTTTATTGATCAGACGGGAGATAGAGAGATACAAAGTAACATTGTTTATAAACATTGATCAGACAGGAGATAGAGAGATATAAAGTAACATTGTTTATAAACATTGATCAGACGAGAGATACAAGGTAACATTGTTTATAAACATTGATCAGACAGGAGATAGAGATACAAATTAACATTGTTTATAAACATTGATCAGACAGGAGATAGAGATACAAAGTAACATTGTTTATAAACATTGATCAGACGGGAGATAGAGAGATGCAAAGTAACATTGTTTATAAACATTGATCAGACGGGAGATAGAGATACAAAGTAACATTGTTTATAAACATTGATCAGACGGGAGATGGAGAGATACAAAGTAACATTGTTTATAAACATTGATCAGACAGGAGATAGAGAGATACAAAGTAACATTGTTTATAAACAATGATCAGACGGGAGATAAAGAGATACAAAGTAACATTGTTTATAAACATTGATCAGACGGGAGATCAAGAGATACAAAGTAACATTGTTTATAAACATTGATCAGACGGGAGATCGAGAGATACAAAGTAACATTGTTTATAAACATTGATCAGACAGGAGATGGAGAGATACAAAGTAACATTGTTTATAAACATTGCTCAGACAGGAGATAGAGAGATACAAAGTAACATTGTTTATAAACATTGCTCAGACAGGAGATAGAGAGATACAAAGTAACATTGTTTATAAACATTGATCAGACGGGAGATCGAGAGATACAAAGTAACATTGTTTATAAACATTGATCAGACGGGAGATCGAGAGATACAAAGTAACATTGTTTATAAACATTGATCAGACAGGAGATAGAGAGATACAAAGTAACAATGTTTATAAACATTGATCAGATGGGGGATAGAGAGATACAAAGTAACATTGTTTATAAACATTGATCAGACGGGAGATCGAGAGATACAAAGTAATATTGTTTATTGATCAGACGGGAGATAGAGAGATACAAAGTAACATTGTTTATAAACATTGATCAGACGGGAGATAGAGAGATACAAAGTAATATTGTTTATAAACATTGATCAGATGGGAGATAGAGATACAAAGTAACATTGTTTATAAACATTGATCAGATGGGAGATAGAGATACAAAGTAACATTGTTTATAAACAGGGCCATAATTCATGGTTACCTATAAATAGATAACCTGTAAAGACGTTTAAATCATCTACATCAGGGATGTGCAATTAGCGGACCTCCAGCTGTTCCAAAACTACAAGTCCCATCATGCCTCTGCCTCTGGGTGTCATGCTTGTCACAGCTCGAGGTCCGCTCATTGCATATCCCTGTTCTACATCTACAATAAATGTGCTGTGCTAAAAAAAGAAAACAACATGTAAAAAAACCCCAACAAAAATGGTCCAAATTAGCAGCAGTCTCTCAAGCAGACCATGGAGTCCATAAATCGGTGACCCTCTTGTGATGAAGACAAATCAGGACCCCTCCACCGAGTGAGTAATCCGCCAGCACAATTAGGAATGGACTCTCACCAAGGAGCCTGGACCCTTTATTATGAAGGCTCATAGCGGATAGAAGGTTTAATCCCCAGCACTGGTCACAGATGGGAGGTAGGGGGGAAAACAATCCCAGATCGATCACGGGACGTCTCCAATCCTCTTCCCTAAGCGACCTATAATCTCCTAAGGCAGGGTTTCTCAACCAGGGTTCCGTAGAACCCTAAGGTTCCTCCAGAGCAGTGGTTCTCAACTCCGGTCCTCAGGACCCACCAACAGGCCAGATTTTAAGTATTACCTTGGGGAGATGCAGACTAGAACACTGCAATCATTGAGCAGCAAATGATATCACCTGTGATGTATTTCAGTTATCCTGCAAACCTGGCCTGTTAGTGGGTCCTGAGGACTGGAGTTGAGAACCACTGCTCCAGAGGTTGCTAGGGGTTCCTTGAGCAATGGTCAATTTCTACCTCTCAAGTAAATTCCCAATGACACCATTGATCTTTTTAGCGATCTGTAAGGGGGGAATTCTTCCCAATGACCACAAGTGTGAGGAGCATTCTTCCCATTGACCACAAGTGTGAGGAGCATTCTTCCCATTGACCACAAGTGTGAGGAGCATTCTTCCCATTGACCACAAGTGTGAGGAACATTCTTCCAATTGGCCACAAGTGTAAGGAGCATTCTTCCCATTGACCACAAGTGTAAGGAGCATTCTTCCCATTGACCACAAGTGTGAGGAACATTCTTCCAATTGGCCACAAGTGTAAGGAGCATTCTTCCCATTGACCACAAGTGTAAGGAGCATTCTTCCCATTGACCACAAGTGTGAGGAGCATTCTTCCCAATGACCACAAGTGTGAGGAGCATTCTTCCCAATGACCACAAGTGTAAGGAGCATTCTTCCCATTGACCACAAGTGTGAGGAGCATTCTTCCCATCGACCACAAGTGTGAGGAGCATTCTTCCCATTGACCACAAGTGTAAGGAGCATTCTTCCCATTGACCATCACACTAATGTATCATGAGTTGTAGATTTGAAATTTTTAGCAGCGGTTCCCCGAGACCGGAGAATTATTTCAAGGGTTCCTCGGTGTTGAGAAGGTTGAGAAAGGCTGCCCTAAGGACATGATGGTCAACTGTTGTAATGGATACATTTATTTTAACCGGTTCCTGACCGCGCGCTGCCTATTTACGGCGCCATAAATAGGCGGCGATTCGCGAATGCGCAGCTAGGGGGCGAGAGCGCGCCGGAGGCAGCGCGCTCTCGTGCCCACCGCACTCTGGAGGACCCGATCTCCGCCGGCGAGCTGCGATGAGCTGCCAGAGGGAAATAACGGGGAACCGCCAATGTAAACACGGCGGTTTCCCGTTCTGACAGGCGGCATGTAAGAGATCTGCTGATCGCTGTCACTGGGATCAGTTAGATCTCTGGTGCCCCCTGGCAGCACAGCCCCCTCACAGTTAGAACACGCCTAGGGAACGCAGTTACCCCCTAGATCTCCCCCTGCAGGTTACCCCCTTCACTGCCAATGACATTTCTACAGTAATCAGTGGATATTTAAATTTTTGATCACTGTATAAATGCCATTGGTCCCAAAAAAGTGTCAAAAATGTCCAACATGTCCGCCGCAATATCAAAGTCCCGATAAAAATCGCAGATTGCCGCCATTACCAGTAAAAAAAAAATTGTTAAAACGCCAGAAATTAATTCTCATGGTTTGTAAACGCAGCAACTTTTGCGCAAACCAACCAATAAACGCTGATTGCATTTTTTTTTTTTACCAAAAATATGAGGAAGAATATAAAATCGGCCAAAACCGATGAATAAATTTGTTTTTTTATATATTTTTTTTTTTGATTTGTATTTTAGCAAAAAGTAAAAAATATTGTTTTTTTTTTTTTGCAAAATTGTCGCTCTTTTTTTGTTTATAGCGCCGATCAGGAATTACGCAAAGGTGATCAAATACCACCAAAAGAAAGCTCTATTTGTGGGAAAAAAAGGACGCAAATTTTGTTTGGGTACAACGTCGCACGACCGCGCAAATGTCAGCTAAAGCGACGCAGCGCCGAATCGCAAAAAGGGCTCTGGTCCTACAGTGGGAAATCCTTCCGGGGCTGAAGTGGTTAATATGTACATGAAAATATATTGTGTTCTTTTTAGAAGAACTATTGTATAATAAAATACGGCATTTTTAATATAAACATCGTCTAGTTCAGAGGTATTCGGCACCTTGAAAGTCCCACGTTTGTACATTTGAACCCATTAAAAAGCTTAAGGACACCTTGTGAAATGCCATTAGCATGGGAAAGCTTATATGAGACTTAGTTATTGGGTTCAGTCCTCTAGTTAAAGGCGCTTTCTGTAGTTTTACATCATAATTAGAATGTTCCGTGCTGAAGATTTGAAAGCTTATAATTATTATTTTAACTTTTTAATGAAAATGTAAAGCTGGTGATAAATGTCTGCGGCGCACACCGGGCGCCCACGTCTCGCCATCGACACCGTCATTTTCCATGTAAATGTCCCACTACCCAACAGAAGAGTTTAATCCACACGCTAAAGTTTCTTTAGTGTGAAAACGCTCATTAAATGGATGTTTATTTGTTACAATGACTTTGCGTCACTCCCATTATAAATGTATACGGCTTAAACTCTGAAGGCGGTAAAGTGCGCCAATGTGAAAAGAGATGGGAAATCCGTGGCAATTATTTGTTTATGAGGCTGTAAGTGAGCGCGGATCACATTTACATCGGAGAAATATACACAGCCAACCTTTCATGCTAAAGACCAATAAAACAATCAATAGCAGTTGGCGGGTGTAAAATCCTTTTACAGAAGGTATGGCGCATGTTACATTATAGAGGTTAAAAAAAGATACATGTCCGGTGATTTCTAACCATAGAAGATAAAATAGATTGCAAAAACTGCATCCACAAAACAATAACCCCCCCAAAAAAAAAATAATTATAATAATAATGCTATATACATATATATACACACATTTTTTTCCACTTTGAATACCCAGTCGTGGAAAACGAATACGGGTGCATTTCATAAAATTAGAATATTATCAAATATGATCAAATGTTAATTTATTTCAGGAATTCAAATCAAAAAGTGAAGCTCGTATATTTTATATCGATGTGTTACACACAGGGAGATATATTTCACGTATTTCTTTCTTTTCATTTTGATGATTATGACTTATAGCGAGTGACACCCCAAAATTCAGCGTATCAGAAAATTAGAATATTACATAAGACCAATAAAAAAAAGGATTTTTTAATACAGAAATGTTGGCTTAGTGAAAAGTATGTCCCATGTACAGTATAGGGTGTCCCATGTACAGTATAGGGTGTCCCATGTACAGTATAGGGTGTCCCATGTACAGTATAGGGTGTCCCATGTACAGTATAGGATGTCCCATGTACAGTATAGGGTGTCCCATGTACAGTATAGGGCGTCCCATGTACAGTATAGGGTGTCCCATGTACAGTATAGGGTGTCCATGTACAGAATAGGATGTCCCATATACAGTATAGGATTCCCCATGTACAGTATATGGTGTCCCATGTACAGTATAGGATGTCCCATGTACAGTATAGGGTGTCCCATGTACAGTATAGGGCATCCCATGTACAGTATAGGATGCCCCATATACAGTATAGGATGTCCCATGTACAGTATAGGGTGTCCCATGTACAGTATAGGGCGTCCCATGTACAGTATAGGATGCCCCATATACAGTATAGGATGCACCATGTACAGTATAGGGTGTCCCATGTACAGTATAGTGTGTCCCATGTACAGTATAGGGTGCACCATGTACAGTATAGGATGCACCATGTACAGTATAGGATGCACCATGTACAGTATAGGGTGTCCCATGCAGGGGCGTATCATGAAATTGGTGTCCCATGTACAGTATAGGATACCCCATGTACAGTATAGGATGTCCCATGTACAATATAGGGTGTCCCATGTACAGTATAGGATGTCCCATGTACAGTATAGGGTGTCCCATGTACAGTATAGGGTGTCCATGTACAGTATAGGATGTCCCATATACAGTATAGGATTCCCCATGTACAGTATATGGTGTCCCATGTACAGTATAGGATGTCCCATGTACAGTATAGGGTGTCCCATGTACAGTATAGGGCGTCCCATGTACAGTATAGTGTGTCCCATGTACAGTATAGGGTGCACCATGTACAGTATAGGATGCACCATGTACAGTATAGGATGCACCATGTACAGTATAGGGTGTCCCATGCAGGGGCGTATCATGAAATTGGTGGGCCCGTGTGCAAGCCCACACCGCACCGATCATCCCCTGCTGTCATGGAGAGATCATCTATGGGTGCAGTGTGGGTCAGAGCGCAGTGGGCCCCCCCACCCCTCAGGGCCCGTGTTCAGTGAACACCCTATACCCATGGATGATACACCACTGGTCCCATGTACAGTATTGGGTGTCCATGTAAAGTATAGAGTGTCCCATGTACAGTATAGGATGTCCATGTACAGTATAGGGTGTCCATGTACAGTATAGGATGTCCATGTACAGTATAGGGAGTCCATGTACAGTATAGGATGCCCCATGTACAGTATAGGGTGCCCCATGTACAGTATAGGATGTCCATGTACAGTATAGGGTGTCCCATGTACAGTATATGAAGTCCATGTACAGTATAGGATGTCCCATGTACAGTATAGGGTGTCCATGTACAGTATAGGGAGTCCATGTACAGTATAGGGTGTCCCATGTACAGTATAGGGAGTCCATGTACAGTATAGTGTACCCCATGTACAGTATAGGGAGTCCATGTACAGTATAGGATGCCCCATGTACAGTATAGGGTGCCCCATGTACAGTATAGGATGTCCATGTACAGTATAGGGTGTCCCATGTACAGTATATGAAGTCCATGTACAGTATAGGATGTCCCATGTACAGTATAGGGTGTCCATGTACAGTATAGGGAGTCCATGTACAGTATAGGGTGTCCCATGTACAGTATAGGGAGTCCATGTACAGTATAGTGTACCCCATGTACAGTATAGGGAGTCCATGTACAGTATAGGATGCCCCATGTACAGTATAGGGTGCCCCATGTACAGTATAGGATGTCCATGTACAGTATAGGGTGTCCCATGTACAGTATAGGATGTCCATGTACAGTATAGGATGTCCCATGTACAGTATAGGGAGTCCATGTACAGTATAGTGTACCCCATGTACAGTATAGGATGTCCATGTACAGTATAGGATGTCCATGTACAGTATAGGGTGTCCCATGTACAGTATAGGGAGTCCATGTACAGTATAGGATGTCCATGTACAGTATAGGATGTCCATGTACAGTATAGGGTGTCCCATGTACAGTATATGAAGTCCATGTACAGTATAGGATGTCCATGTACAGTATAGGGAGTCCATGTACAGTATAGGATGTCCATGTACAGTATAGGGTGTCCCATGTACAGTATAGGGAGTCCATGTACAGTATAGGATGTCCATGTACAGTATAGGGTGTCCATGTACAGTATAGGATGTCCATGTACAGTATAGGGAGTCCATGTACAGTATAGTGTGCCCCATGTACAGTATAGGATGCCCCGTGTACAGTATAGGATGCCCCATATACAGTATAGGATGCCCCATGTACAGTATAGGATGTCCATGTACAGTATAGGGTGTCCATGTACAGTATAGTGTGCCCCATGTACAGTATAGGGTGTCCCGTGTAAAGTATAGGATGCCCCATGTACAGTATAGGGTGTCCCGTGTAAAGTATAGTGTGCCCCATGTACAGTATAGGATGCCCCGTGTACAGTATAGGATGCCCCATGTACAGTATAGGGTGTCCCGTGTAAAGTATAGTGTGTCCCATGTACAGTATAGGATGTCCATGTACAGTATAGGGTGTCCATGTACAGTATAGTGTGCCCCATGTACAGTATAGGATGCCCCGTGTACAGTATAGGATGCCCCATGTACATTATAGGGTGTCCCGTGTAAAGTATAGTGTGTCCCATGTACAGTATAGGGTGTCCATGTACAGTATAGGGTGCCCCATGTACAGTATAGGGTGTCCATGTACAGTACAGTATAGGATGCCCCATGTACAGTATAGGGTGTCCCATGTAAAGTATAGTGTGTGCCATGTACAGTATAGGATGTCCCATGTACAGTATAGGGTGTCCATGTACAGTATAGGATGTCCATGTATAGTATAGGATGTCCCATGTACAGTATAGTGTGTCTCATGCACAGTGTAGGGTGTCCCATGTAAAGTATAGTGTGTGCCATGTACAGTATAGGATGTCCATGTACAGTATAGGATGCCCCATGTACAGTATAGGGTGTCCCATGTACAGTATAGTGTGTCCCATGTAGAGTATAGAGTGTCCCATGTACTGTATAGGATGTCCCATGTACAGTATAGGGTGCACCATGTACAGTATAGGATGCCCCATGTACAGTATAGGGTGTCCCATGTACAGTATAGTGTGCCCCATGTACAGTATAGGGTGTCCCATGTACAGTATAGGATGCCCCATGTACAGTATAGGGTGTCCCATGTACAGTATAGTGTGTCCCATGTAGAGTATAGAGTGTCCCATGTACTGTATAGGATGTCCCATGTACAGTATAGGGTGCACCATGTACAGTATAGGATGCCCCATGTACAGTATAGGGTGTCCCATGTACAGTATAGTGTGCGATATGACATGTACCCCGTAGGATATGACATGTACCC
>BLSH010352510.1:26319-43379 GCA_018402905.1 Glandirana rugosa | reverse complement strand
GTGCTCTCTGCCCCCCCTCCCCCCCTGCTCTCTGTCTCCCCTGTGCTCGCCGCTCCACCCCGTGTTGACCAACTCTTGCTCTTTGGTACCCCATGCTCTTTCCTAGGCCCCCTCAATGCCTGCTGCTCTGCCATGTTTCCCTCTCCCCTCTTCCACTGGCTGCTTCAGGTGATCTGTCAGGATGGAGAGTGGGGAAGGGACCAGGTAACATGTCATGGGCTGCTCAGTCTAAAATGCCAGAGCCTATTTTTTGTCCTAGTCCTACTCCACTCCACAATTCCAAAGCAGATAGAGATCACATGCAAAGACAAAGCACTCCACATGGTGCAATACAATTCAAGTAAAATCTTTATTTATATAGAGTATATCTCACCAGAAATGTTCTTGTTACAGACACATCGATAAATTCAACATAGCTCGATCTCCAGTAACAAGATCGGCACCTCATAAGAATAGCTGACAGGCTCTTACCACCATGTTCGCCCACCTGTGCCCTTATACTATCAGCCCGGCCTCGTCACTGTCACCAATCTCTCTTAATGGTAACACCGAGTCACAGCCCAACATGTTTTGTCATGCCCAACTTTATCAAGGTATCGATTTACTCATTGTAACATCATCTTTTATATTTTACTGGGTATTATATTTTGTTTGTGTGCAATAAAATTCATTAAAATGTATTTTTCGAAAAAAAAAAATTGCAGTTTAAAAAGCGAGTGACATAAAGAAATTGCAAAACCCACCATTTTATTCTATAGGGCCTCTGTTAATATATATTGTGATATTGGGGTGATTATAACTCAAGCAGCAGGTACATTTACAATGATCCCAAGAAGAAGAAGACGACTGCACAGCACACCGACAGGAATTGAATGATTGTTCTTTCATTGGAATCGTCAAGCCAATGCAGGTCATGGGAAAAGGTGCTGGTCAACGTTTCACACGCTGGCTGCGTGCTTGTTCAGAGCGCGGCAGCCCACTTTTATTGAATAAATGAAAAGTACACTTTGTACACCAGTTGCCCACGCAGGGGCATAACATGCATTAACGAAAATACAGAGACACCTGGCTCATTCAGCTCTCTCGGAACACTTGGCTCTCTCGCCTTCATTTGCAGTGCCCTGCTGAATGGCCCACCTCTGGCCTAAGGATTGGTGCTCTCCTGACACCAGGGGCATTGCTAGGGGGTGGCTATTGGGGCTATAGCCCCGAGTCTGGGGCCCATAGCCCCGAGTCTCTTACCGGGTGGGTGCAGTTCTGAAATTAGCAAGTATGTCTGAGGACCCTGATGTAAGGGGAATCCACAATATGTATATATATATATATATATATATACACACACACACATGTATATTATATACATGTGTAAGCCCACTCAAGCGTATGACTTTACTTTGCTGCTATGGGCTCTAGCCCCAGATCTTTTGAAGACCTAGCAACACCCCTGCCCGACACCCCTGATAGGAGCCGACCTGACTCCTGGAACTGAGACCTGCTGTCTCCTGGCTGGGCCACTGACCCCTCGATGAGACCTCTGTCTCGTGGCTGCTGACCCCAGGAGAGACCTTTCCGTCTCCCACACTGGGAGCGGCCTCTAAACTGGAAGCTGTCTGCAAAATGGGAGCTCTGAGCAATTCTCAGACCCGGGTATATAATGACCCTGCACCAGGAGAGTGGATAATTTCTTGTTTTGGGGTGGTTCAGCAGCAGGTACTAAGTAAAAGTCATTTTAAATAAAACAAATTGCGCTAAATTCATAAAGACTGGAAAAAAAGGAAAACCGATGTGTTGCTCATAGTAAGCAATCACGTCCTTAGTTCTATTTTCTCAGGTCCTCTTGAAAACTGAATCTGATTTCAGTTTTTCCTTCTTCCGGTGTTTATGACGTTGCCCAGTGAGGTTGGCTATTGTCCAGTCTAAGGCCTGGCACACAGAAGGAAAAAAAATTACAGATTACTGCACTAACACACACAGTGATGGACAACAGGAGATGACCAGAGATTGCTGATGGACAACAGGAGATAATCAGAGATTGCTGATGGATTACAGGAGACAATCAGAGAGTGTGGATGGATTACAGGAGATAATCAGAGATTGCTGATGGATTACAGGAGACAATCAGAGAGTGTGGATGGATTACAGGAGATGACCAGAGATTGCGGATGGATTACAGGAGACAATCAGAGACTGCGGATGGATTACAGGAGATGACCAGAGATTGTGGATGGATTACAGGAGACAATAAGAGACTGCAGACAGATTACAAGAGAAAATCAAAGACTGTGGACACACTACAGGAGATAATCAGAGTGCTGATGGACTACAGAAGATAACCAGAGACTGTGGATAGATTACAAGATCAGAGACTGCTAATGGACTACAAGAGATAATCAGAGACTGCTGACAGACTACAGGTGATAATCAGAGACTTCTGGCAGACTACAGGAGATAATCAGAGCCTGCTGACAGACTACAGGAGATAATCAGAGACTACGGATAGATTACAAGAGATAATCAGAGACTGCTGACAGACTACAGGAGGTAATCAGAGATTGCTGATGGATTACAGGAGAAAATCAGAGACTGCGGATGGATTACAGGAGATGACGAGAGATTGCTGATGGACAACAGGAGATGACCATAGATTGCTGATGGACAACAGGAGATGACCAGAGATTGCTGATGGACAACAGGAGATGACCAGAGATTGCTGATGGACAACAGGAGATGACCAGAGATTGCTGATGGACAACAGGAGATGACCAGAGATTGCGGATGGATTACAGGAGATAATCAGAGACTGCGGACAGATTACAGGAGAAAATCAAAGACTGCGGACAAACTAAAGGAGATAATCAGAGACTGCTGATGGACTACAGGAGATAATTAGAGACTGCAGATAGATTACAAGAGATAATCAGAGACTGCCGTCAGACTACAGGAGATAATCAGAGACTGCTGACAGACTACAGGAGATAATCAGAGACTGCTGACAGACTACAGGAGATAATCAGAGACTGCTGACAGACTACAGGAGATAATCAGAGACTGTTGACAGACTACAGGAGATAATCAGAGACTGCTGACAGACTACAGGAGATAATCAGAGACTGCAGACAGACTACAGGAGATAATCAGAGACTGCGGAAAGATTACAGGAGATAATCAGAGACTGCTGATGGATAATAGGAGATAATCAGAGATTGCTGATGGACAACAGTAAAATCAGATGTTACATACTTCCACCTATAACTGGCATTTACAGTAAGGAGTACTGGAAGGGCAGACGCATGTCAAACAAAAACCAAAGAATTTCCAAGCTCAACTTACTGACCAGCTTGCGACCAACCGAATTAACCTAGCTAACAGTATGTGTTAAAAACAGGGGTTTGATCACACACATTTGCAAATGCATGCGTAAGCTGCAGGCCAGCAACAAGGCACCCTATATACTGCAGAACATATCTCTGTATAAGAGACTCCACAGTGGGAGCACATGCTTGATGGACAGTAGGAGATAATCAGAGACTGCTGACGGACTACAGGAGATAATCAGAGACTGCTGACGGACTACAGGAGATAATCAGAGACTGCTGACGGACTACAGGAGATAATCAGAGACTGCGGATAGATTACAGGAGATAATCAGAGACTGCTGACAGACTACAGGAGATAATCAGAGACTGCTGACGGACTACAGGAGATAATCAGAGACTGCTGACGGACTACAGGAGATAATCAGAGACTGCGGATAGATTACAGGAGATAATCAGAGACTGCTGATGGACTACAGGAGATAATCAGAGACTGCGGATAGATTACAAGAGATAATCAGAGACTGCTGACGGACTACAGGAGATAATCAGAGACTGCTAATGGACTACAGGAGATAATCAGAGACCGCTGATGGATTATCCTTATCTTAGGGTCCCTACTCCCCACATCAGTGACCCCATGCAGATTCTTTTCAGCAGATGGCAGGGCAGTCTGACTGTGGTGTGGTACTGTCATACGCAGACCTTCATTTTCAGGTGCAGTCCAGGGCACTAAGGGCAGGAATTGGTCCTCTTCTCCTCCCACTCCCCCTGCTTGCAGGACATTTGAAATTAGTGAAAAAAACGTGCAATATGCACAAGGTCAGTGGACAGCCCGCCCCCCACCCAAGCCGAGCCATCAGGGAGTGCCCCACCCCCCACGCCGAGATGTCAGACGAGCACCCCGCCCTTCCCCCGAGCCGAGCTGAGATGTAAACTGAGCGTCCTGGCCCCTGCCAGAGCTGACCCAAGATGTCAGCAGAGCACCCCGCCCTGGCCAAGCTGTCAGTGGAGTGCCCCACCCAAACCGAGATGTCAGCAAAGTGCCCCGCCCAAACCGAAATGTCCGCGCCCAGCCCCTCGCCCGAGCTGAGGTGTCAGCGGAGCGTTCCACCCCCTGCCCGAGCCAAGAAAGCAGCAGCAGGATCGGCACAGGAGCTTGTCTTGTTCCCGTCCATTGACAATTACGGACTGGAAGGGGACAAGTGCAAAGCTCCCCTTTTTTTCACAAACATAACTGCTCTGGGGGGGTTCAGATACCCCAACCCCCCACCTTATCTACGCCCATGCCCTGTACACCTGTGTAGTCAGCCAGGTCGCAGGCGTCCAGCAAATCCCAGACACAGGATTGAATGTTCTGATTCAAAACTACAGAATCTGGAGAAAGCCAAAAACACAGCTTTCTCCACTCAGATATAATAGTTCTGAACCTCGCATTAACACTTAATGCGAATCCTGTGTCACATGTTCTTATCGTGACAGAGTCTCTCTCTGTCACAATATACAGTATATATATATATATATATATATATATATATATATACAAATAAAAAGTCAGAGATTAAGCCGCCTACAGACTCTGCTCAGCGCTTTAGGATGCAAAGTTCATATGCTTAAATCAGCTGCTGCTAAATATGTATACAAATCATAAAGTTCTCCAAATACACTCAAGGTCTCAGTGTTTGTAGCAGCGCTTTAAATTCACTCAAAGTCCTGGTGTGTGTCCTGGTGTTTGTCAAATGATAACAGTTCATGCAGGGTTAAGGTATGAGGGATTGCTTGCTGTCGAAGTCGTGATGACGAAACGCGTCAGTGCGCGACCTAGTGGCGTACCGGAAGTGACGTGTGCGGCTCACCAAGTAGGAAGTGACGGAAGGAGGTGTGTTCGGATGTCTGTTTGGATGAACCCCTGCTCTCCAGACGTCTGTAACTACGGTGATTTACCGACATTTTAATTTTAACTGCTGTCTTTATATTTGCCAAATGTGAGTAGGTTTTCGGAAAAAGGGGGGTATTGTGGATTTAATCAATTTTACAGAATTACACTATGTGAGGCTTTTCTTTTTTTTTGCCCGTCCATTATCCGGAGCACTGGTGAGCAAGCATTGGAATAAGGATAAACCACTAACGAGTGTTTAAAGGCGTTGTATTAATCGCTTTATGGTAAGCGCATACCCTGAGGGGACCTTATACCACGTGGTGCCGTGTGTTGGTGGATGGTGCACATTTGAAATTTCTCAAGCGATCCCTCAGACCTTAACCCTGCATGAACTGTTATCATTTGACAAATACCAGGACTTTGGGTGTGAATTTAAAGCGCTGCTACAAATACTGAGACCTTTAGTGTATTTGGAGAACTTTATATTTTTAACCACTTCCATACCATGCACTTAGAACACTTTACTACCAGACCAATTTTCAGTTTTCAGTGCTGTTGCGCTTTGAATGACAATTGCGCGGTCGTGCGACGCTGCACCCAAACAGATTTTTTATCATTTTGTTCCCACAAATAGAGCTTTCTTTTGGTGGTATTTGATCACCCCTGCGGTTTTTATTTTTTGCGCTACAAATAAAAAAAGACCGAAAATTTTGAAAAAAAAAAAAATTCTCTATTTTTGTCACAAAACTTTGTAAATAAGTAAATTTTCTCCATCACTGGTGGGCACTGATGAGGCTACACTGACGGGCACTGGTGTGGCAGTACTGATTGGCACTGATGAGGCGGCACTGATGAGGTGGCACTGATGATGAGGCACTTATATGCAGCGATGATGAGCACTGTTAGGCGGCACTGATAAGCAGCACTGACGGGTACTGAGAGGTGGCACTGATATACAGCACTGATGGGCACTGATATGCAGCACTGACGGACACTGCTAAGCGGCACTGATGGGCACTCATAGACAGCAGTGATTGGCACTCATAGGTGGCACTGGGCACTGATAGGTGGGCACTGGTAGGTGGCAATGGTGGGCACTGATATGTGGCACTGGTATGCATTGATAGGGGCACTGACAGGGGCACTGGTGGGCATATACACTGATAGGGGCTCATTCCCTGGTGGTCTAGGGTGGCATCTGAAGGTGGCACTGAGTGCCATCCACACTGGGCACTATGCCACTTACCTGGTGGTCTAGGGGGGTCTCCATGGTGGTCCAGATCGGCTCCCTGGTGGTCCCTGGTCGGCTCTCTGGTGGTCCTGGGTGGGCACATCCCTGGTGGTCTAGGGTGGCGATCCGAGGGAGGGCTGTGCTGATAAATCATCAGCACAAACCCTCCCTGTCAGGGATGCAGCCGATCGGCTCTCCACTCCTCAGGTCTGCAGACCGATAAACGGCTTTCCTGTGTTACACTGTGACCAGCCGTGATTGGTCAAGGCTGGTCACATGGTAAAGTGCTTCGGATCGAAGCGCTTTACCGAGATCGGCATTGCGGGGGGTCAGACTGACCTCCCACACCACCGATCGCCGCGATGCGCGCCCCCCCGGGCGCACGGCGGCTTGTTATCCTGAGGACGTCATATGACGTCCAGTCAGGATAACTAAGCCACTTCCCGGCCGTCATTTTGCATACGGCGGTCGGGAAGTGGATATATATATACAATGTTTTTGGGTTCTAAGTCATTTTCTAGCAAAAAAAATTAGATTTTTTACATGTAGGAGATAAGTATCAGAGTTGGCTCGGTTGGCAAGTTTAACTTTTATACCTCCAATCTTTTGGCTATTGGGTATTTAGTTACCTGGCTACAGAGGACAGATTAGTACATCTTGTGTTTATGAGGGAACACATCATAGTAAATTCAGCCATATATCATTTAGTTGGTCATTTTGGAATTTATACAGCTTCCTTATCTCAGAACACGTGTCATAAAAATCACAAACACAAAGCAAGTCTATAAATTCTGCTGATTATACCTGTAAATATACCTGTATGAGCATGGTTTACTTTTATAGTAAAGGGTTGGGTTCACATACTTCAGTATTCCAGAGGCTAGGGAGGTGGATTTATTATCCTTCTACCCCCACCAAGCAGATTTCAGGTTCTTCCTTCTCCTGCCCCTCTCTACTCTTTAGAACAGGGATCCTCAAACTACGGCCCTCCAGCTGTTGCCGAACTACACATCCCATGAGGCGTTGTAAAACTCTGACATTCACAGACATGACTAGGCATGATGGGAATTGTTGTTCCTGGACAACTGGAGGGCCATAGTTTGAGGACCCCTGCTTTAGAAGCTCGCTGAATTTGTAATTTTTCTCCAGGTTTCTCTGAGGATTGTTATGATCTATGGACCTCCTGGACCAGGGTCACACTTCCTGGATGACTTCCCTGCCTATCTATCCTACTTTCTCTCCTTTGAAATACCCACCATCATCCTTGGTGACTTTATCACCCCTGTTCATGTTAGCACCCTGGCTGCTGCTCAGCTCTTCAACCTAAACTCTCTATAGGACCTCAGTGGACACGTGCTTCCCTTCACTCCGATGGCAACACCCTTGACCTTGTGTTTTGTCATCTCTGCACTCCTTGCAACCTCGCCAACACCCCTTTTCCTGTCTCTGATCACTAACTTACCAGTTTCATGCCAAAAGCCTAAGCCTAGGTGGGCTCAGCAAACAGAAAGGCCAGGTGGTGTGGTGGCTGTAGCCTGGAGTTGTTCTTGTCCTCCTTCTTCTGTGTCCCACTCCTTCCCGGTGGAATGGAGGTTGGCAGGAAAAGGTGCATCATTGTGGAATTTATTCACACACCTGATGTGCACCAGAACATCACTGTGAACCCAGACCCACCCTGATGCCTAAACCAGGGTCATGCTCAGCTCAGTAGGGATCTGAGGACAGAGCCTTGGAGGACCCCCACTAAAATAAGGAAGATGATAGGAGAAGATAGAGTTGTAGTTGACACTGAAGGAACACTTTGATTGGTAGGTGGAGAACCAGGAAAGAGCAGAGTCTCAGAGGTCAAGGCAATGGAGTTTTATAAGGAGGAGCTGGTGATCGACTGTATCAATGGCAGCAGAAAGAGTATGGAGTATTGGTCAAGGTTGCCGATGGAAAGAGGTATAGGAGAGGAAAAGATAGAGTTGTAGATTACGCTGAAGAAACACGTCAATTGGTAGGTGGAGAACCAGGAGAGAGCAGTGTCTCAGAGGTCAAGGGAATGGAGTTTTATAAGGAGGAGCAGGTGATCGACTGTATCAATGGCAGCAGAAAGAGTATGGGGTAGTGGTCAAGGTCGCCGATGGAAAGAGGTATAGGAGAGGAAAAGATAGAGTTGTAGATTACTCTGAAGAAACACGTCAATTGGTAGGTGGAGAACCAGGAGAGAGCAGTGTCTCAGAGGTCAAGGGAATGGAGTTTTATAAAGAGGAGCAGGTGATCGACTGTATTAATGGCAGCAGAAAGAGTATGGGGTAGTGGTCAAGGTCGCATATGAAAAGATGTATAGGAGAGGAGAAGATAGAGTTGTAGCTTACTCTGAAGAAACACGTCAATTGGTAGGTAGAGAACCAGGAGAGAGCAGAGTCTCAGAGGTCAAGGGAGTGGAGTTTTATGAGGAGGAGCAGGTGATCGACTGTATCAATGGAAGAAGAAAGGTCTAAGAGTATGGAGTAGTTGTCAAGGTCGCCGCCCCATCCAAGGTCATGCTCAGCTCAGTAGGGGTCTGATAATAGAGCCTTAGGGGACCCCTATGGAAAGTGGAATAGGAGAGGAGAAGATAGAGTTGTAGATGACATTGAAGAAACAATTTGATTGGTAGGGGGAGAACCAGAGGGGCAGAACCTTGGGGGACCCCTATGGAAAGAAGAAGCAGAGAGGAGGATAAAGAGTTGTAGGTAACACTGAAGGAACACTTTAAAAGGTAGGAGGAGAACCAGGATTGAGCAGAGGCTCAGAGGTCAAGCGAGCGGGATTTTATGAGGAGGATGCACATGCACATGTGTAATAAGCCTACATGTTCCTGTCCATGGAAAATTATGGACAGGAGAACAGACTCATTTTTTACAAAATGTCTCTCATCTCATGGAGGGTTGGCAACATTGGCAACAGGGCACCCTATCCTTCCACCCTGCTACTTCTAGCTGTCACTTCCCATGGATCAGGTGGACACTGATTGGGGGTAATTACCCCCAATCAGTGTCCACCTGATCCATGGGATGTGTCCTGTGGTCTCCCATAAAGAGAGGCGTTGGCTTCCATAGTTTAAGAGATAGGAGCATTCACTCTAAGGTTAGTGTAGGTTCCCACTGGTAAAACGGGGTACTTTGCAGCAGTCAGTGGGCTTAAGCACTTCATGGCCATTCAGTGTGACCAAACCCCCGTATTTTTGCATTTTTTGCTATATACGTTTAGATGCTTTTAAACAGCCTGGCAGGAGTAAGTATCATGTGTGCACTGTAATATACATTTTTTTTTTTTACTGCACTTAGAGGCGCTTCTCTGCTTTTGTTTTTATCTGTGTATGTTCAGAGTCTGCTAAACTCCACCAAGAAGCCTGTCCTAGTGCTTCGGACTTTTTTGGACTTATCATGGACTTATACCTTATAATTACACTGCTTGCATATTAGGTATTATGACCAAGCCTCTGCGCCTATAACCTCATTTTCTTGTTAGTAAATTAGTGATGTGTGAAGAGACTGAAGGGGTGAGTTGAGGTGAAGAGATGGATTTGGGTGTTGTCAGCATAGAAATGGAGACACTGCTTCCTGATGACATTATTCTGATGAAACGCGTAGAGACAGGCCTTCCGATCGCTACATCCATCTGCTTTTATTTTTTATCACTAATTTACTACCTGAAGTCAGTATGGATGGAACACCACTTCCTCAAACTCAATCTTTCCAAACTGAGATAATATTTCTCCCTTCCCTGTGTCCACCAACCCCAACTTTTCTATGCTTATCAATAGCACATCTATCCTTTCCTTTCCTTGTGCCAGTGTGCTATGTGTAATTCTGCACTCTGACCTCTCTTTTCTGCCCCCGTAATCACTGCCCAAATCTTGCCACCATCACCCTAGTAAACGTTTAAAAATGTACCCCTTGTTCCCCAATGACACCATCAAGCTACTAATTCACTCCCTTGTTATCTCTCGCCTTGACTTACCTTCACACAGGCCACCCCCCCTCCAACCTATCATGAATGCTGCTGCCAAACTTATCCACCTTTCTAATCTCTCAGTGTCCGCCACCCCTCTCTGCCAATCCCTCCTCTTGCTTCTGGTTGCCCAATGAATAACATTCAAAATACTAAATAAAACATACAAAGAACTCCAAAACTCCACCCTAAGTTACATCACTAACCTTGTCTCAATATATCACCCAAACCGTCCTCTCCATTCCTTCCAACACCTCCTGCTCTCTAAGTCCCTCATCACCTCCTCCTCTATTCACCTCCAAGACTTCTCCAGAGCATCTCTCATCCTCCAGAACTCCCAACCCTAAACCATCCGGTTATCTCCTATTATGTTCATCTTTGCATGATCTTGTGTTCCTTACCTCTTTAGGGAAGACTACCTCAACTCTATCAGTTCTTCCCCTGCCCTGTGTATCACCTGCCCCTCTTTATTAGACTGTTTTGTTAAGTACTCCCCCAGTACAGTGGTGGGACTTTTAAGGCAGTTTGTATAAGACAATGGTTTGTAAAAAGTTCAAAGTTTTATTGTACAAAATACATAAAAAACGTTTGACCATACATAGTACATACATTATCAATAAAATCAAAGTACATTCGTTAACCTCTTCAGCCCCGGAAGGATTTTACACTTTAGGACCAGAGCACCTTTTGCGATTCGGCACTGCGTCGCTTTAACTGAGAATTGCGCGGTCATGCGACGTTGTACCCAAACGACATTTGTGTCCTTTTTTTCCCACAAATAAAGCTTTCTTTTGGTGGTATTTGATCCCCTCTGCGTCATTTCTGATCACCGCTATAAACCACAGAAGAGCGGCAATTTCGCAAATATTGCGATATACTGCGATATTGCGGCGGACTTGTCGGACCATTTTGACACTTTTTTGGGACCAATGACATTTATACAGCGATCAGTGCTATGAAAATGCTGTGTAAATGCCATTGGCAGTGAAGGGGTTAAGCTGGAGGGGGCGCTCTAAGGGTTAGCTGTGTTCCCTCAGTGTGTTCTAACTGTATGGGGGCTGGGCTGAGTGGGGGAGGGGAGTGATCACAGCTTCCATATATGAGAAGCCTGTGATCACAGCCCTTCCCCCTCTGTCAGAACAATCTATGTACAGCACCCACCCACCACACCATCCTTATATGCACTCCCCAAGGCCCTTGTTCCCCCTATTTCTTTCACATTGTCCTCATCATTTTTCACAGAAGCACTCGGATGCCCCACTTTTCTGGTATGCTTGCCACAGTGTCTCTGTGCTGGCTTGGGTACTACGGGACCCCACTTCCTCAGCTCCCGGGGTGACGCCCACGCCGGGCCCCTGGCTCTTGCTATTGGACGGTGTTAGCAATCGTGCAAGGTAACATGGGTGCTGTGTGTTTTGATGTCTCCCCCATCTTCATCGTTTTTATGGCACAACAACAAATATACTTGAATTCTTTTTTACAGACATACGTTGATGAATTCCTTATTGGCTCCTGACGAGTGGCTATGCCCACGAAACGCGTAGAACCTTGCAGTTACATGAATACATCCATCACTTTTTTCTATCATTGTAATGATACTGTTCCTGCCCAACCGGGGTTAGGTACAGATATTATTGTATGTTATTACCATTTTTTCAATACAGATGTAAAATTGGAATATTGATGTCTGTGATACTATCCATACTGCTATACCCATTTGTACTAATAAAAATGTGTTTTTACGGTACTACTTTAGCCGCATTCCCTCATTTAAAGTCCCGACCCCTCCTTTTGCTCTCTGTCAGAACGGAGATCAGTGTTTACATACACCGACCCCCGTTCTTTCACTTTGGGGGGGGGGGCATCGTGGGTAGCTGGCGGAGATCGAGTCTGCCCTACCCACTCCCTGGCCCTCCCCCCCGGAACACAGTGAGTGTGCAATCGCGCCTCCGGTGGCGCGCGCGCTCACAATACTCGTTATCGGCCAGGTGACAGCGGTTTGCAATAACGAGCCACTTTGCCACCGTCAAGCCATGGCGGGCGGTTGGCAAGTGGTTAAGTACATTCCTTTGGATATTATAACCAGAGCTTGACAAATGATCCTTCTACAGGATCTAAAGGAAATGGAAATAGTTAAGAACCAAAACGGAGAGCTTTACAGATTAGCACCCAAAAGCAATTGTTGGTCACTACCAGTAAGAAGAATGAAACAGACAAAGAACATCTTACCCAGTGCATAATCCGATAATTTCAATTGAAAAATTAAAATAGTGATATAAAGATAAGTGTAATTAATTACTGATACTCTATATAAGCGCAATGGCATGGAGGGTCGGTAACCCCCAATGATGTCCATGAGGGTGAAACATGTCGGGTGACTGCTGACCCTATGCTATTTGCGCTGTGTTTGATTGATATTGAGAGGAGCTTGCTGTTTACAGATTGGATGTAAGTGCAATACTTTCTTTTTAATAAACTTATTTTAAACGAAATTTACACTATGTGAGGTTTTCTCTTCTCCTTTTGGATTTTGTGAGAGTACCTGGAGAGAAAGGATAGTGGAGACCACCGCTTTATGTTTCTCTGGAAAAGATTATACCAGGAATATGTATACTCATTTTGTGGCACCAACATAAGAATAAAGTTGTGCCCAGCTCTTCCTGGAGAGGTCCTTATGATTGATCCATCCGAGGTGCACTTTTGTTGGTAGTCTGGTAAGCCTTCATTTTTTCTGGTGGTGGTGTCCTATATCTATCTTGGAAATTTATAGAGGCTGCAACCCTACACCTAAGGATTCTCCATGTCACCTTGAGGATTTTTATGAACTTTTATCATTGAACTTTCTGTCGTCTAAGTTGGCAATATATACTCTCTTTATATCACTTTTTTAATTTTTCTCTTGAAATGATCGGATTATGCACTTTATTAATCTGTTATTTACCCAATAGTCATTTGTTAGATGTACCCCAGTTGAGACACCGAACCTCAAGGTCTACCCCTTCTCCCTGGAAGTACATTTTTATATCTTCTATTTTTGTTTTGAAGGTATATTTGTGTCTTATATACACTTGGTTGATGCACACAACGGTTGTTTTATACATCACCCACTATTCAGGGTTGTGGTATTTAACCACTTCAGCCCCGGAAGGATTTCACACTTTAATACCAGAGCACTTTTTGTGATTCAGCGCTGCGTCGCTTTAACTGAGAATTGGGCGGTCGTGCGACGTTGTACCCAAACAAAATTTGTGTCCTTTTTTTCCCATAAATAGAGCTTTCTTTTGGTGGTATTTGACCACCACTGCGTCATTCCTGATCGCCGCTATAAACAAAAGAAGAGCAACAATTTTACAAAAAGATCCAAATTTATTACTTTTTGATAAAATACAAATCCAAAAAAAAATATAAAAAAACAATTTTTTTTTTCATCGGTTTTGGCCGATTTATATTCTTCCTCATATTTTTGGTAAAAAAAAATCACAATCTGCATTTATTGGTTGGTTTGCACAAAAGTTGCCGCGTTTATGGATGATGAGAATTAATTTCTGGGGTTTTTATTTTTTTAATTTTTTACTAGTAATGGCGGCGATCTGCGATTTTTAGCGGTACTGCGATATTTCAGCGGACATATTGGACCATTTTGACACTTTTTTGGGACCATTGGCATTTATATATCGATCCGTGCTGTAAAAATGCACTGATTACTGTGTAAATGACATTGGCAGTGAAGGGGTTAACCTGCAGGGGGCGCTAAGGGTTAACTGTGTTCCCTGGGCGTGTTCTAACTGTGGGGGGACTGCCCTAGCAGGGGAAGGGAAGTGATCACAGCTTCCATGTACAGGAAGGCTGCGATCACAGCCCTTCCCCCTCTCACACAACGGAGGTCCGTGTTTACATACACGGACCTCCGTTCTTTCAGTGCGGGGGGGCCATCGCGGGTAGCTGGCGGCGATCGAGTCCACCGCACCCGCTCCCTGGCTCCCCCCGAACACAGTGAGCGCGCGGGCGCGCCTTCGGCGGCGCGCGCTCACAATGCTAGTTATCGCGGCCGCCGTCCTGTGACGGCAGTTCGCGATAACGAGCCACCTTGTCGCCGTCACGCTGCGGCAGGCGGTCGGAAATTGGTTAATTAAAGTCAAAATAAGTGCTACACTTTAACCCTCACCATATTTGCACGATTTGTTTGATTGTGGCGTTAGCTGATTTTTTTAGACTTATACTTAGCGCAATATTTCTCCGACAACATCTTACCCAGCACTGCGAAATGTGCAGGCATACTGTAGGCCACCAGGCGTAAAGGGAAGGGGGAGGGGGAATAGAGAGAGGACAGGGGGAACATGTTTCATTCTTCTTACTGGTAGTGACCAACAATTGCTTTTGTGTGCTAATCTGTAACGCTCTCCGTTTAGAATCTTGACTATTTCCATTTCCTTTGGATGTACAACACTACCCCTGAAGAAGGGAAACTGCTCCCGAAGCATGTAGGGTACACATCCTAGAAGGATGATTTGTAACACTCTCCATTAAAGAATCTTGACTATTTTCATTTCTTTTGGATGTACAACACTACCCCCAAACCAGTCAAGGAGCTGTGATAGGCAAATGTATAACTCAACCAGGGGTTGGGGACTGACAACCCATGGGGCCCCCGGGCAATAGAAGGTCATGGGGCCCCCCTGTGTCCCTGTCCACACTCAAGCCAAACAAAACACCACCTACTTATTGCACTGCACCCACATTACATACTTTCGCCCCTACAGATGTGGGAAAGGTGTCCTGAGTGCCCACTCTAGTGTGCCCCTGTCAGGCCAGGTACCGGAGCTCAGTGCTGGAACTTGGTCCGGCACTGGGCTCCAGGATCAGCACTGATTCCTAGGGACTGAAGTACCAGGAGCCTCTCATGGGGCCCCCTACTGCCCTTATGGTCAGTCCGCCCCTGAACTCAACATCGGTTGAATGTCACTGCTGCTGTGTTAAGCTACAAGATTTGGTGCGGTTCTGTTCCTGGTGGTGTCCTCTGCCCAGCAGGACCAGATCTTTTCGAAACTTGTGGGGACAACCTCCTTTCGCATACGCAGCTTTGTATAAAGGTAAGTTGGAATCGATCAAATTTTTCCAAAAGGCAATTGTGGGTGGGGATGAATTTTTCCAGTTCATGCAGATAGCCTTAGGAGCGTAGAAGAGCAGTAGAGTAATGAGCGTGCGTTTGGCCGTGATTCAAGATATTTGCTCTACTAGTCCCAGGATGCAGCATCTTGGGTCCCATGGTATGACCAGCCATGGTATGGCCAGCCATGCTATGACCAGCCATGGTATGGCCAGCCATGGTATGACCAGCCATGGTATGGCCAGCCATGGTATGACCAGCCATGGTATGACCAGAAATGGTATGACCAGAAATGGTATGACCAGCCATGGTATGGCCAGCCATGGTATGGCCAGCTTGGTCCTGTGAGTGATATTTAGCAAGACCTCCAGCCAATATTGCTCTATAGCCGGGCACAACCAAAAAATATGAAAAAAGTCTCCTTTAGAGTGTGAAGAACACTCAGAAGGTTGAGATAAAGAGATTTTATGAAACCTGTAGGGAGTAAAGTAGGCCCTATGCAATAATTTAAATTGCACCATCTTATCTCTGGCCGAGATCAGGGCAGAGAAGGGAGCATCCAACATCTCCATCCAGTCCTCATCATCAAGATCAGGGACATCCAGGAGGCCACCTGCCCCTCAAAAGGGAGAGTTCTGGGCTTGATGAACCTCGAGAACCTTTGGTGCTCAGCTCAGGGTTGACCTCATTTTTTGGTCATTCTTTCAGCAGGTTTTATGGATACGGATAGTTCAGATGTTCTTATTCTGAATCTTTGCTGTTTACAAATGTTGATTTATTATGACACAGATACAACTTTAATATCAGATTTGTGTTCGTTGACCTACAATGTAATTATAAAGCGGTTATCTTGCTCAGCAATTGCTATGGCATTTATAGATCTAAAAGGCGTGTGGAGGATTTTATGAAGCCGGCACTCCACACGTGAGCCCCAGGAGAAGAATATAAGGAGGTCAGAGCAGGATGAGGAGAGACGCACTTTATACAAAGGACGAGTTTATCTCCTCCGCCAAAAATAGAGGAAGGATACTATGGAAAGGCGGACCCGGCAACCTCCCACCATCTCTGCCTCTCTGTCCCGACGTCACCTGGGAGACCATTCAGCTTCCAGTGCAAGAAAACAGCAGGTGACTGTCCTATAAATTTATACATATTAGAGTGTAAGCTCCTCTGGTACAGAGACTGAGGTGACTGTGGGGGGAGCGGACATTAGAGTGTAAGCTCCTCTGGTACAGAGACTGATGTGACTGTGGGGGAGGGGACATTAGAGTGTAAGCTCCTCAGGTACAGAGACTGATGTGACTGTGGGGGAGGGGACATTAGAGTGTAAGCTCCTCTGGTACAGAGACTGATGTGACTGTGGGGGAGGGGACATTAGAGTGTAAGCTCCTCTGGTACAGAGACTGATGTGACTGTGGGGGGAGGGGACATTAGAGTGTAAGCTCCTCTGGTACAGAGACTGATGTGACTGTGGAATGAGGGGACATTAGAGTGTAAGCTCCTCTGGTACAGAGACTGATGTGACTGTGGGGGGAGGGGACATTAGAG
>BLSH010352510.1:0-11210 GCA_018402905.1 Glandirana rugosa | reverse complement strand
AATGTGAGACGCTCCAGCAGATTGACAGCCTCAACTCTGTTCCTGTGTTCTGTCTGAAGGGGGGGGGGGGGGTGTCCCTTCCCTCCAATCAGCTCTCAGAGATCTCCTCACTGAGCTCTGCAGAGTGTAATTTTAGTTCTCTACCCCCTTTTTTCTGAACTCCCAAACAAGCTTTAAAATTCAGCATTCAACAGACATAGAGAAGAGAATATTGCAGATAAACAGGTACAACTTATATAGGAGGAGTCACTTTACTGGGTATATGTAAGGGTTTAACTTTATTGCTATCACAAGCAGACTAACAAGTCCCCTATTTAATAGCATTGGGCAGGTGACAGGTACTCTTTATGGAGACATCCAGGGGTCTTATTAAACCCCTAATGTCCCAGGCAGGGAACAAATCAGGGGTCCTTTTAAACCCCTAATGTCCCAGGACAGGAGATACATCAGGGGGTCTTATTAAACCCCCATTGTCCCAGAGTAGGGGAGACATCAGGGGTCTTATTAAACCCCTAATGTCCCAAGGCAGGGAACACATCCAGGGTCTTACTAAACCCCTAATGTCACAGGGCAGGAATACATCAGGGGTCTTATTAAACCCCTAATGTCCCAGGGCAGGGGAGACATCAGGGGTCTTATTAAACCCCTAATGTCCCAGGGCAGGGAACACATCAGGGGTCTTATTAAACCCCTAATGTTCCATGGCAGGGGAGAAATCAGGGGGTCTTGTTAAACCCCTAATGTCCCAAGGCAGGGAGCACATTAGGGGTCTTATTAAATCCCTAATGTTCCATGGCAGGGGAGAAATCAGGGGGTCTTATTAAACCCCTAATGTCCCAGGGCAGGGAACACATCAGGGGTCTTATTAAACCCCTAATGTTCCATGGCAGAGGAGAAATCAGGGGGTCTTACTAAACCCCTAATGTCCCAGGGCAGGGAACACATCAGGGGTCTTATTAAACCCCTAATGTTCCATGGCAGGGGAGAAATCAGGGGGTCTTGTTAAACCCCTAATGTCCCAAGGCAGGGAGCACATTAGGGGTCTTATTAAATCCCTAATGTTCCATGGCAGGGGAGAAATCAGGGGGTCTTATTAAACCCCTAATGTCCCAGGGCAGGGAACACATCAGGGGTCTTATTAAACCCCTAATGTTCCATGGCAGAGGAGAAATCAGGGGGTCTTACTAAACCCCTAATGTCCCAGGGCAGGGAACACATCAGGGGTCTTATTAAACCCCTAATGTTCCATGGCAGGGGAGAAATCAGGGGGTCTTGTTAAACCCCTAATGTCCCAAGGCAGGGAGCACATTAGGGGTCTTATTAAACCCCTAATGTCCCAGGGCAGGGAGCACATTAGGGGTCTTATTAAACCCCTAATGTCCCAGGGCAGGGGAGGCATCAGGGGTCTTATTAAACCCCTAATGTCCCAGGGCAGGGAACACATCAGGGGTCTTATTAAACCCCTAATGTTCCATGGCAGGGGAGAAATCAGGGGGTCTTATTAAACCCTACTGTCCCAGAGCAGGGGAGACACCACCCTGCTTCCTGGTCGGGATTTTGACAGCTCTGAACTGGAAGTGCTCAGGGCTGAGTGTTTCCGTTTCGCAGTGCTTGAGAGGAGATGGGGGAGCGTTTGTTCCTCGGTCTCCTCCCACTTGCTATTCAGGCTGTAGATGTCGTGGTCCTAGGAGGAACGGGAGACCCAGGAAACCCCCGGGAAGCACAGCAGGAGGGGCAGCATGCATCAGTCATGCAAACTGATGGGGCGGATCCACAGCTGTGATCCTGGTTTTACCTGTTCACACTCTGGGCGTACCATGGATGTCCAAAGGGTTGAATTAGTTAACCACTAAGGATTTCCAGCTTTAGGACCGGAGCCCTTTTTGCGATTCGGCACTGCGTCGCTTTAACTGAAAATTGCGCGGTCGTGCGACGTTGTACCCAAATTAAATTTGCGTCCATTTTTCCCCACAAATAGAGCTTTCTTTTGGTGGTATTTGATCCCCTATGCGTCATTTCTGATCGCCGCTATAAACAAAAGAAGAGCGACAATTTTGCAAAAAAAAACAAAATTTCTTACTTTTTGCTAAAATACAAATAAAAAAAAAAATATATAAAAAAACATTTTTTTTCACCGTTTTTGGCCGATTTATATTCTTCCTCATATTTGCGATAAAAAAAATTGCAATCGACGTTTATTGATTGGTTTGCGCAAAAGTGGTCGCGTTTACGGATGATGAGAATTCATTTTTGGGTTTTTTTTTTTTTTTTTACTATTAATAGCGGCGATCTGCGATTTTTAGCGGTACTGCGATATTTCAGCGGACATGTCGGAACATTTTACCACTTTTTTGGGACCATTGGCATTTATACAGCGATCGGTGCTATAAAAATGCACTGATTACTGTGTAAATGTCATTGGCACTGAAGGGGTTAACCTGCAGGGGGCGCTCTAAGGGTTAACTATGTTCCCTGGGCGTTTTCTAACTGTGGGGGGACTGCCCTAGCTGGGGAAGGGAAGTGGTCACAGCCTTCACGTACAGGAAGGCTGTGATCACTCCCTTCCCCCTCTCACAGAGCGGAGGTCCGTGTTTACTTACACGGACCTCCGTTCCTTCGCCCGGGGGGGGCCATCGCGGGTAGCCGGTGGCAATCGAAGCCGCCGCACCCGCTCCCTGGCCCTCCCCGAACACAGTGAGCGCGCGGCTCCGGCGGCGCGCGTGCGCTCACTAAGCTCGATCCCGCAGCCGCCGTCGTATGACGGCGTTTTGCGGGAACGAGCCACTTTGGCGCCGTCAATTGCCGACCAGCGGTCGGCAAGCGGTTAAAGTATATCTATACTCAAGAACAAATGCCACATATTGCAGCGGGGATCCCCTTAGTTGGGCAATAGTTGACCTACATTCATAGGCGTGCGCAGCCTATTGCATTAGGGTGTGCACCTCAAACCAAAGCTCAAACACCCGTGTGTCTGTGTGTGTGTGTATATATATATATATATACAGTCAGGTCCATAAATATTGGGACATCGATACAATTCTAATCTTTTTGGCTCTATACACCACCACAATGGATTTGAAATGAAACAAGTTGTGCTTTAACTGCAGACGTTCAGCTTTAATTTGAGGATATTTACATCCAAATCAGGTGAACAGTGTAGGAATTACAACAGTTTGTATATGTGCCTTCCACTTTTTAAGGGACCAAAAGTAATGGGACAGATTAACAATCATAAATCAAACTTTCACTTTTTAATACTTGGTTGCAAATCCTTTGCAGTCAATTACAGCCTGAAGTGTGGAACTCATAGACATCACCAGACGCTGGGTTTCATCCCTGGTGATGCTCTGCCAGGCCTCTACTGCAACTGTCTTCAGTTCCTGCTTGTTCTTGGGGCATTTTCCCTTCAGTTTTGTCTTCAGCAAGTGAAATGCATGCTCAATGGGATTCAGGTCAGGTGATTGACTTGGCCATTGCATAACATTCCACTTCTTTCCCTTAAAAAACTCTTTGGTTGCTTTCGCAGTATGCTTCGGGTCATTGTCCATCTGCACTGTGAAGCGCCGTCCAATGAGTTCTGAAGAATTTGGCTGAATATGAGCCGATAATATTGCCTAAAACACTTCAGAATTCATCCTGCTGCTTTTGTCAGCAGTCACATCATCAATAAATACAAGAGAACCAGTTCCATTGGCAGCCATACATAGTTACATAGTTAGTCAGGTTGAAAAAAGACACAAGTCCATCCAGTTCAACCAAAAAAAAACAAAAACATTTCTATATATATACACATATACACATACACACACACACACACACAACCAAATAATCCCATATACAATCCTTCACCCACAGTTGATCCAGAGGAAGGCAAAAAACCCCAGCAAAGCATGGATCCAATTTGCTATAACGGGGGAAAAAATTCCTTCCTGATTCCCCGAGAGGCCATGGGATTCTCCCTGGATCAACTTTACCTAAAGATGTTACCACCCAGTTATATTATTTACATTAAGGAAAGAATCCAGGCCTTTTTTAAAGCAATCAACCGTGCTGCCCAAAACCACCTCTGGGGGGAGTCTATTCCACATTTTCACAGCTCTTACTGTGAAGAAACCTTTCCGTATTTGTAGATGAAATCTTTTTTGCTCTAGAAGTAAAGAGTGCCCCCTTGTCCTTTGTGATGACCTTAAAGTAAATAACTCCACACCAAGTTCACTATATGGACCACTTATATACTTGTACATGTTGATCATATCCCCCCTTAATCTCCTCTTCTCAAGAGAGAATAAATTCAGATCCTCTAATCTTTCCTCATAGCTGAGCTCCTCCATGCCTCTTATTGGTTTGGTTGCCCTTCTCTGCACTTTCTCCAGTTCCCCGATATCCTTTTTGAGAACTGGAGCCCAAAACTGAACTGCATATTCCAGATGAGGTCTTACTAATGATTTGTACAGGGGGGCAAAATAATGTCTCTATCTCTGGAGTCCATACCTCTTAATACAAGAAAGGATTCTGCTCGCTTTGGAAACCGCAGCTTGGCATTGCCATTATTAAGCTTATGATCTACCAAAACCCCCAGATCCTTCTCCACTATGGATTCCCCCAGTTGTAGTCCCCCCTAGTATGTACGATGCATGCATATTCTTAGCCCCCAAGTGCATAACTTTACATTTATCAACATTAAACCTCATTTGCCACACAGTCGCCCAATTAGACCGTGCATTGAGGTCGGCTTGTAAGTTGGAGACATCCTGTAAGGAAGTTATTCCACTGCATAGCTTGGTGTCATCTGCAAACACTGAAATTGTACTTTTAATCGCAGACCCGATATCATTTATAAATATATTGAAAAGCAAGGGTCCCAACACTGAACCTTGGGGTCCACCACTGATAACCTTAGACCATTCAGAATAAGAATCATTAACCACTACTCTCTGAATTCGGTCTTTTACATGCCCACGCCATGACACTACCACCACCATGCTTCACTGATGAGGTGGTATGCTTTGGATCATGAGCAGTTCCTTTCCTTCTCCATACTCTTCTCTTCCCATCACTTTGGTACAAGTTGATCTTGGTCTCATCTGTCCATAGGATGTTCCAGAACTGTGAAGGCTTTTTTAGATGTTGTTTGGCAAACTCTAATCTGGCCTTCCTGTTTTTGAGGCTCACCAATGGTTTACATCTTGTGGTGAACCCTCTGTATTCACTCTGGTGAAGTCTTCTCTTGATTGTTGACTTTGACACACATACACCTACCTCCTGGAGAGTGTTCTTGATCTGGCCAACTGTTGTGAAGGGTGTTTTCTCCACCAGGGAGAGAATTCTTCGGTCATCCACCACAGTTGTTTTCCGTGGTCTTCCGGGTCTTTTGGTGTTGCTGAGCTCACTGGTGCCTTCTTTCTTTTTAAGGATGTTCCAAACAGTTGATTTGGCCACACCTAATGTTTTTGCTATCTCTCTGATGGGTTTGTTTTGTTTTTTCAGCCTAATGATGGCTTCACTGATAGTGACAGCTCTTTGGATCTCATATTGAGAGTTGACAGCAACAGATTCCAAATGCAAATAGCACACTTGAAATGAACTCTGGGCCTTTTATCTGCTCCTTGTAAATGGGATAATGAGGGAATAACATCTGGCCATGGAACAGCTGAGCAGCCAATTGTCCCATTACTTTTGGTCCCTTAAAAAGTGGGAGGCACATATACAAACTGTTGTAATTCCTACACCGTTCACCTGATTTGGATGTAAATCCCCTCAAATTAAAGCTGAAAGTCTGCAGTTGAAGAACATATTGTTCGTTTCATTTCAAATCCATTGTGGTGGTGTATAGAGCCAAAAAGATTAGAGTTGTGCCAATGTCCCAATATTTATGGACCTGGCTGTATATATATATATATATATATATATATATAAAATATATACATTAATATATATATATATATATAAACATATTAATATAGATATATATAAATATATGTATATACACTTTTTGCTAACAAGCCAGGGTTCATATTGATTTTGAATTGTTGCTTTTTTTTTTGGTTCATGCGCCTGCTCTGCTCAGTGCCCAGTCTCACCTCTATCTTCTTGCTGCCACAGTGCCACCCGCCTGCTGCTATCCAGGCTCCCCTGCTTCTGGCCGGGGGAGAGACAGAGAGCGGGGAGAGAGAGGCCATAGGGTGGGCAGAGTGCAGATGTATATCACTCCGCCGGCACCCGCAGGACCTGCAGCCGGAACTATAGAAGCCGAATCGGAAAATGCATCTGGATTACTCCGCGGCTGTGGTCCCTCGCCCCTGTACAATCCCCTCCTACTCGCAGCACAGCTGTTTTTGCTGGCCCGGAACCCGACCCGAGTGAGTTACACAGACATATTCCAGCACTCAGCACACGCAGTAGCATTTGAAACTGAAAGCAAAGACAGAGCACGGGGTGATTAGGGTGTGCCTGGGCACACCCGGCACACCCTGTGCGCACATTGTAAGTATAAAGCAATTGTCCTGCTCAGCGAAGGCATGTCTAGGCAAATCAAGGAGGAGAGTAGATGTTATTAGGAAGCTGTCCCACCATTCATCATCCCCGAGAGAAGGATATAAGGAGCCCAATGCAGGAAAAGGAAGCAAATACTTTAAGCGGAGGACAATTCTGCTCTCCGTACAGAAGAAAGACAATATGGAGAACTGGACACAGCAACCTCTCACCATCTCTGCCACGTCAAGTCAGAATCCCCCGGGGGAGCACACAGAACCCGGTGCCAGAAGACCGCAGGTAGGTTCAGTTGCTGGAACGGTGAGCTCGTGAATTGAGTCCAGAGGGAGGACTGGAGGGGATAGTCCACATGTCTGTGAAGGTTCTCATTTACCCAGGCCATGGTATATCCAGAGGCATCAGCAGGGTTGGCGCCGCCGCCCGTTTCCCACCAATAATTTTTTCATAGCTGGCTGGGGAGAAAAAATGGAGACATACTGCAGAGCATGGCACCACCTCCAATTATTTATTGAGGGGAAAAAAAACACACAAAAAGGAAAGGGTGGACTTTAAAGGCTGCCACTAATATCCCAAACAGGAACAGCTACAAGACTAGCATATGTTTAAAAACCATGTTTATTCCATATCATTAAAATATGCAGCAAAAAGGAAAAAGTGGACAAAATATATCAAAGCATAAATACATAAAATGGATAAGGTCTAGAATGCAGATGCATGGGAAGCTGAAGATAGGAAGGACGTCTGGAAGGCCCATGGATGGTATCATACATGAAGGCAATTCCAAACAAAGTCCTTGCTGGTTGAGGGCCAAATCAGCGAATAGATATTTGAGCTTCAAAGGATAGCTACGCGTTTCGCCAACGGCTTCATCAGGCAATCCGACAATGACTATAGTGAGGGGAGCATCCCATATGTCCCATCTGGAGAGCAGTACACCATGCAAAGACCATCAAATGCGGATATAAAGAAGGAGAAAATGAAAGGAGCAAAAGCTCCAGAAAAATGCCTAAAGGCCCTGATTGAGGGACCTATTCAAAAACGGCGTCTGTGCAGTAAGAGATTGCAGGAAAAATTGTCATACACGTGTGATAATGAGTAGGAACAGCTCATTAGAAATCGCGAAGCAGGAATGGGACGGACGCACACTAAGGAATGGAAAATAGGGCATGGGGCGAAATCCGTGCCTTAGAGCAAATGGCAGGAGACACAGCCAGGTCTGCAACTCTGCACAAGTGTGTTCCCGAGAGTGAGAAGAGGAGCATTTCTCCTGCGGTGTTGCTATCAGTGTGTGAAGAGTGGGAGAAGAGGGTTGCATTGACAATCCAACACAATGGGCAGCACATTGAACACATAAGTGGTCAGAAACTTGTAAATAACTCATGAAAGAATAAAATTACATTAAAACCAAGCACACCATTGTTTTTCTTGTGAAATTCCCAATAAGTTTGATGTGTCACGTGACCCTCTTCCTATTGAAAAAACAAAAGTTGGATTCAAAATGGCCGACTTCAAAATGGCCACCATGGTCACCACCCATCTTGAAAAGTTTCCCCCCTCACATATACTAATGTGCCACAAACAGGAAGTTAATATCACCAACCATTCCCATTTTATTAAGGTGTTTCCATATAAATGGTCCACCCTGGAGATCAAAAGGCCTAATAAAATTGGTCAATCAAATTGCTCATTCTTAGTCACCCATGGAGGGGGGGGTGTATAAGAGGGAAGCCTGTTTTAGGTAAAGTATGACAGGAAAACTGGGTTCTCTGAAGGTGTCTTAATGTTGCATTATTCCTGTCATCAATATTCTACATACCTATGTTGGATTTTATCATCTCTTGATAGATTTTGTTCTGTCTGAAGTCAATAAATGCTACTCTCTAGAAGAGCCGATTTTAATTGCTGTGGGAACAACTAGAATAATTACAACTAAATAATAACGATATTCATTCATCCGCTACTACATCACTACAGCCACCTCTTAAGTGCCCATCATGGCCGCCATATCAGTGCCCATCAGTGCCACCTCACCCATGCCCATCAGTGCTGCCTCATCAGTGCCTACCAGTGCTGCCTCATCAGTGCCCATCAGTGCTGCCTCATCAGTGCCCATCTGGACCACCTCATCAATGCCCATCAGTGCCGCCTCATCAGTGCCTACCATTGCTGCCTCATCAGTGCCCATCAGTGCTGCCTCATCAGTGTTCATCAGTGCTGCCTCATCAGTGCCCATCAGTGTTGCCTCATCAGTGTCCATCAGTGCTGCCTCATTAGTACCCAGTAGTGCTGCCTCATCAGTGTCCATCAGTGCTGCCTCATCAGTGCCCATCAGTGTCACCTCATCAGTGCAGCCTATCAGTGCCACCTAATGAGTGCCCATCAGTGAAGGAGATAATTTTTTAATTAATTTTAATTTAAAATGTTCTAGCAGAAACTCACCTTGTGCTTGTGTTGTGGCCATTACACTCGGTCTGGCAATCCCGCCCCTCCTGTGGACTACATCCCCCACAATTCTTGGCAGTACAGGGGGGAGGGGGAGGAAGGAACACTGTGCTCTGTTTCTCTCTCCTAACCTCTGTACTGCCAGGAGATTGAAGGGAGGAGGGAGCAGACATAGGAGGAGAGGGACGTGGTGCTGGGAGAGGGCGGGACAAGCCGGCCGTGTCCTCGTGGATCTTGTTGCTGACAGATGCAGAGGAAGAGCAGCGGTGCCGCTACAAGCAGCCAACAGGCTGAAGCCACTCCTCCTCTGAGTATCACTGCATGGCGGGCTCCTCTCATCTCCCAGCCAGCGCGGCCCCGCCCCTGGGAAGTTGCCCATCGGGGATCAGTCCTTCAAAAATGGGGACAAACGTGGGTCGGGAACAATGCGATCAATCCGGGGACGTCTGGTCAGCCTACCTTTGAGGACCCATTCACATTGGAACGCGGTGCCGGAAACCCACATCCCCTGTAAGTTTCCCGCACTGCCTTTGCAATCTGCAGTGGGTGTCAATGCAAAGTTGAGGACACCTCAAGCGCAGGTCGCAGTTTCCGTGCTTTGCCCGCATTGGATCACATGGTACAGAAGTAACAAGCAATCCAGTTGCAGTGCATTTCTAAAATCAGTGCTTTGTGCGGTGTGATTTTATGAATAGGCTCAAATCGCACTGCCCTGCACGCAGATCACATGTAAACATACTGGCACCCAGTGTCCAATCACAGCTGATCACATGTAAGGAAATGCTGGTTATCATCATTTCCTTTCCTCAGTGCTGTCACTGTCTGAGGAAAGGAAAGGAAAGCCGATAATTGGCTTTCCTGTGGCAGGACATTTACACTGATAATCAGTGCAGCCTCATCAGTGCCCATCAGTGCAGACTTAACAGTGCCCATCAGTGTAGCCTCATCAGTGCCCATCAGTGCAGACTCAACAGTGCCCATCAATGTAGACTCATCAGTGCAGACTCATCAGTGCCCTGATTATCAGTTCAGCCTCATGAGTGTCCATCAGTGCAGCCTCATCAGTGCCCATCGCTGCAGTCGCATTAGTGTCCATCACTGCAGCCTCCTCAGTGCAGTCTCATCAGTGCCCATCAGTGCATCCTCATCATTGCCCATCAGTGCAGACTCATCAGTGCCCATCAGTGTAGCCTCATCAGTGCCCATCAGTGCAGACTCATCAGTGCACCCCCATCAGTGCCCTGATTATCAGTTCAGCCTCATGAGTGCCCATCAGTACAGCATCATCAGTGCCCATCAGTGCAGCCTCCTCAGTGCTCATCACTGCAGCCTCATTAGTGCCCAGCAGTGCAGCCTCATCAGTTCCCATCAGTACATCCTCAGCAGTGCCCATCAGTGCAGCCTCCTCAGTGCAGCCTCATCAGTTCCCATGAGTACATCCTCATCAGTGCCCATCAGTGCAGTCTCCTCAGTGAAGCCTCATTAGTTCCCATCAGTATATCTTTATCAGTGCAACCCCATCAGTGCAGCCTCATTATTGCCCATCAGTGCAGCCTCATCAGTGCCGATCAGTGCAGCCTATCAAGGCAACCCCATCAGTGCCACCTCATCAGTGCCCATCAAGCACCAGCCGCTGTCAAACAAGTCCCGCCTCCTGGACCGTCTCCTATAATAAACAGCACACTAGTTCAATTTCCCGGCATTGGACCAGTGTGCTGTCTCTCATAGAAGCCGGTCCAGGACAGCGGCCAGTGTATCAGTTCCAAGCAGTGTCACAGCGGGAGATCCTCTCTCTCTCTCTGATCCGGCCGGCTCTCCTACCAATTCCTCCCTGTGATCCACATGCAGTGTTTTATTTTCATCTTCCCCACAGTTTCATTTAATGGCTGATTGCTTCTGGCAGAAGCAGTGCAGCCTTTTTATGGGGGCATCAGAGCGGCCCAGGGGGCAGTTGCCTCCCTGCCCCCAGGCCCAGTCCAGCCCTGGGTCCAAGGCATCTTGGAGGAGCGGGAAACCACCAGAAAGCACAGAGGGAGGGCCAGCATGCATCAGTCATACAAAAGTGATCGGGCGGCTCCACAATTGTAAACCTGTTTTTACCTGTTCCCCCTTTGGGCGTATCGTGCATGTCCAAAGAGCTGAGCTAGTTAAAGTAGATCTAAACCCAAGAACAAATGTCATACAGTATATTGCAGTAGGGAGCCCATTAGTTGGGCAATAGTTGTTCATTTTTTCAATAGTTGACATACATTGTAAATATAAAGCAATTATCCGGC
>BLSH010352509.1:64951-93814 GCA_018402905.1 Glandirana rugosa | reverse complement strand
AGGACCAGCGAAGAGCGCAGTCACAGAGGCCATAGGCGTGGAGTTTTTGAGGAGGAGAGGTGGTCCATTGTGTCAAAGGCAGCAGAGAGGTCCAGAAGTTGGAGGACAGAAAAGTGTCGGTTGGTTTTGGCTGTTAGTAGATTGTTTGTAAGTTTTGGGAGAGCCGTTTCCATGGGGTGTTGAGGGCGGAATCCAGACTGAAGGAGATCAGGAAGGTTCTTCTCGGCAAGGTGGTCGCTAAGTCGGTTGTAGACCAGAAGTTCAAGAAGTTTGGATAAAAAGGCAAGCAAGGAGATGGGGCGTGGTTTGTTAAGATTAATGGGGGTCTAGTGTGGGATTTTTAAGTATGGGGGTGACTAATGCATGTTTTAGAGAGCTGGGGAAGATGACAGAAGAGAGCCTCCTGCCATGGAGGTTCCTGCTCAGGCACTTCCTGTTATAGGGTGACAACGCTCTGTCCATGCCTCCTAATAGTGCTCTTGCATTGTCACCCTATAACATGGCTTCTGATGAAGTGGCCTCCTTGTTCGACACAGGACACCGGAGAGGGGGGTAATAATACCTCTTCTATTACAGGGAATGGATGGGGGGTAGGAGACACAGGACACCAGAGAGGGGGGTATAATACCTCTTCTATTACAGGGAATGGAGGGGAGGTAGGAGACTCAGGACATCGGAGAGGGGGGTATAATACCTCTTCTATTACAGAGAATGGAGGGGAGGTAGGAGACACAGGACATCGGAGAGGGGGGTATAATACCTCTTCTATTACACGGAATGGAAGGGAGGTAGGAGACACAGGACACCGGAGAGGAGAGTATAATACCTCTTCTATTACATGGAACGGAAGGGAGGTAGGAGACACAGGAGAGGGGGTATAATACCTCTTCTATTACAGGGAATGGAGGGGAGGTAAGAGACACAGGACTCCGGAGAGGGGGGTATAATACCTCTTTTATTACAGGGAATGGAGGGGAGGTAGGAGACACAGGACACCGGAGAGGGGAGTATAATACCTCTTCTATTACAGAGAATGGAGGGGAGGTAGGACACACAGGACACCGGAGAGGGAAGTATAATACCTCTTCTATTACAGGGAATGGAGGGGAGGTAGGAGACACAGGACACAGGAGAGGGAGGTATAATACCTCTTCTATTACAGGGAATGCTAAATTGACTGGAGGGCGAGTGATTGGGAGAAATTTTAAATTATGGGAAATTGGAATAGTTAGGTGGTGGGCATCTGCAATTTAATGGTCACCCCAGTTGACTGAAAGCCACATCAAATAACCTCAGAGAAATATGGAGCAGCAACAAAGTAACAAAAAAACTTACGAATTGTCTGAGTAAAATTTACAATAAATAAAACAAAGGTTTCATTTCCGGCGTTGTGACTTTTCCCTGACAGCCCCGGATCTGCCCTTGCCTGAGCGGACGGAGGATCTTCCTTGTCACCCCTCGTCCTCGGCACGCACAACCCTCCCGCCGGGACGCATTCAGGCCGATGTTGTTTTCCAGGGCTCCTGGAAGGGAAGGCAGGTGCGTCAATGTTGCTTTATTAAAAAAATGCTTTTTACGGCGCTCATAAATTAGTAATGCGGCCGAGCCTGTGAAACCCTACGGCAGATCACAACACGCCCCGCACATTGTAAAGGGATGACTCGCAGACGAGCTGTCACTTCTATATAAAAGCCGAGAGCCGCCTTCTTCCCACACAAACCTTCCACCCAGCCAGCCGACATGGACGCCACCTTGAAGTATCGGACGCAGGGATCGCTGCCGATCGGATCGCAGAAGCTCGCCGAGTACATTCCCAGGCTGCCGGAGCCCAAACAGAAGGTGAGACCCTTCTCTGGATATTAACACTAAAATTATCATTATTATTATTATCCGGGATTTATATAGAGACATCGGTTTGTGTTTAACCCCTTCAGCCCCGGAAGGATTTCCCCCCTTTAGGACCAGAGCACTTTTTGCGATTCGGCGCTGCGTCGCTTTAACTGACAATTGCGCGGTTGTACGGCGTTGCACCCTAACGAAATTTGCGTCCTTTTTTTCACGCAAAATAGAGCTTTCTTTTGGTGGTATTTGATCACCTCTGCGCCATTTCTGATCGCCGCTATAAACAAAAAAAAGCGAGAATTTTGCAAAAAAAAAAAACAATATTTCTTGCTTTTTGCAAAAATGCAAATCCCCAAAAAATATAAATTTTTTTTTTCATCGGTTTTGGCCGATTTATATTCTTCCTCATATTTTTTGGTAAAAAAAAAAAAAAAAAATCGCAATCGGCGTTTATTGATTGGTTTGCATAGAAACATAGAAAAGTGACGGCAGAAAAAGACTGAGTAGTCCATCGAGTCTGCCCCTTTTTTTTTTTTTTTTTTCCCATTAACCTTGTTGTCTGACTATAGATTTATGTTTATCCCAAGCATGTTTGAAGCCATTTACTGTTGACTGTCTCACAACCTCTGTTGGTAGTTTATTCCAATCATCAACCACCCTTTCAGTAAAATAATACTTTCTAAGATTAGTTTTGAACTTCCCCCCAGTTTGCGCAAAAGTTGTCACGTTTCCGGATGATGAGAATTAATTTCTGGGGTTTTTATTTATTTATTTTTTTTATTTTTACTAGTAATGGCGGCGATCTGCGATTTTCAGTGGTACTGCGATATTGCGGCGGACATGTCGGACCATTTTGACACTTTTTTTGGGACCATTGGCATTTATACAGCGATCAGTGCTATGAAAATGCACTGATTACTGTGTAAATGCCATTGGCAGTGAATGGGGTTAACCTGCAGGGGGCAGTGAAGGGGTTAACTGGGTTCCCTAGGCGTGTTCTAACTGTATGGGGGCTGGGCTGCTATGGGCATAGGAGATCTAACTGATCCCAGTGACAGGGATCAGTAGATCTCTTACATGCCGCCTGACAGAGCGGGGGAACCGCCGTGTTAACATTGGTAGTTCCCCGTTTTTTGGCTCTGGCAGCTCATCGCGGCTCGCCGGCGGACACCGGGCCGCGGCCACACTCCTCCAGAGTACGCACACGCCCCCTAGCTGCCACTCCACAAATCTCCATTTATTTATGGCGATTCGCGGTACGCGTCCACGCTGCCGCAGTAAATATACTGCACGCGGTGTGGAGGTGGTTAAAGTAGCGTTTTCAAACCTTTTCAACACCGATGAACCCTTGAAATTATTCTCAGGTCTCGGGGAACCCCTGCTAAAAATTGATAATCTACAACTCATGATACATTAGTGTGATGGTCAATGGGAAGAATGCTCCTCACGCTTGTGGTCATTGGGAAGAATTACAGATAGCTAAAAAGATCAATGGTGTCATTGGGAATTTATCCGAGAGGTAGAAATTGACCATCGCTCAAGGAACCTCCAGCAACCTCTGGAGGAACCCTAGGGTTCCATGGAACCCTGGCTGAGAAACCCTGCATTGGTGTGATGGTCAATGTGAAGAATGCTCCTCACGCTTGTGGTCAATGGGAAGAATGCTCCTCACGCTTGTGGTCAATGGGAAGAATGCTCCTTACGCTTGTGGTCAATGGGAAGAATGCTCCTCATGCTTGTGGTCAATGGGAAGAATGCTCCTCACGCTTGTGGTCAATGGGAAGAATGCTCCTCACGCTTGTGGTCAATGGGAAGAATGCTCCTCATGCTTGTGGTCAATGGGAAGAATGCTCCTCACGCTTGTGGTCAATGGGAAGAATGCTCCTCATGCTTGTGGTCAATGGGAAGAATTACCCCCTTACAGATAGCTAAAAAGATCAATGGTATCATTGGGAATTTATCTGAGAGGTAGAAATTGACCATCGCTCAAGGAACCTCCAGCAACCTCTGGAGGAACCCTAGGGTTCCAGGGAACCCTGGCTGAGAAACCCTGCATTGGTGTGATGGTCAATGGGAAGAATGCTCCTTACACTTGTGATCATTGGGAAGAATTACCCCCTTACAGATCGCTAAAACGATCAATGGTGCGTTTTTAGAAAGGGTCAGGCTCGATTCACATCAATGCATTTTGCGTTTCAGCGTTTTTTCACTGCTTTTTGCTGTGCTTTCCGCGTTTTTTTTGTTTAACCGCGATTTTGCGTTTTTTTATTTTTATAAAATATTTTTTTTTTGTTTTGGGAAAATGTTGTTGCTAGGCAGATTGCAAAATGCAAAATCGCTGTAAAAAAACGCAGCACTTGCATTTTTCTTGCATGCTCATTGAAGTCTATTACACACAAAACGCTGCTTTTTGCATGAAAAAAAGTCCCGGACCCTTTCCAAAAACGCAGAGGCACAAAAAAGCATTGATGTGAACGCGTGCCATGGGAACCCATGTTAAAAAAAATCCCTGCATTTCTGCAAACTGCATCAAAAAATGCACTGGTGTGAATGGAGCCTAAGGCTCGATTCACATCAATGCATTTTGCTTTTCAGCGTTTTTTCACTGCTTTTTGCTGTGCTTTCTGCATTTTTTATTACTGCGTTTTTGACACAATTTTACCACGATTTGCGTTTTTTATATTTCATTTTTTTTGTAAATTTTTTTTTTTTGGGGGGAGGGGGGGGAAAATGTTGTTGCTAGGCAGATTTAAAACACAAAATGCAAAATCACTGTAAAAAAAAGCAGTACTTGCGTTTTTCTTCCCTGCCCATTGAAGTCTACCCAAACGACCCTGATCAAAAGTTTACATACCCCAGTTCTTAATACCGTGTATTGCCCCCCTTTAACATCAATGACAGCTTGAAGTCTTTTGTGGGATTTGTGGGTGAGGCTCTTTATCTTCTCAGATGGTAAAGCTGCCCATTCCTCAGTTCCTGGAAATTCTTGGGCTGCCTTGCATGAACTGCATGTTTGAGATCTCCCCAGAGGGGCTCAATGATATTGAGGTCAGGAGACTGAGATGGCCGCTCCATGACCTTTATCTTTATTTTGCTGTAGCCAATGACAGGGTGACTTGGCCTTGTGTTTTGGGTCATTGTCATGTTGGAAAGTCCAAGTACGTCCCATGCGCAGCTTCCTGGCTGATGAATGCAAATGTTCCTCCAGTATTTTTTGATAACTGCATTCATCTTGCCATCAATTTTGACCAAATTTCCTGTGCCTCTGTAGCTCACACATCCCCAAAACATCAGCGATCCACCTCCATGTTTCACAGTAGGAATGGTGAACCTTTCATCATAGGCTTTGGTGACTCCTCTCCAAATGTAGGGTTTATGGTTGTGGCCAAAAAGCTCAATTTTGGTCTCATCACTCCAAATGACTTTGTGGCAGAAGGTTTGAGTCTTGTCTCTGTGCTGTTTGGCGTATTGTAAGCGGGATACTTTGTGGCATTTGCATAGTAATGGCTTTCTTCTGGCGGCTCGACCATGCAGCCCATCTTTCTTCAAGTGCCTCCTTATTGTGCATCCTGAAACAGCCACACCCCATGTTTTCAGAGAGTCCTGAAGTTATTTGTGGGTTTTTTTTGCATCCCAAGCAATTTTCCTGGCAGTTGTGGTTGAAAATTGAGTTGGTCTACCTGACCGTGGTTTGGTTTCAACAGAACCCCTCATTTTCCACTTCTTGATTCGAATTATGAACACTGCTGATTGGCATTCTCAATTCCTTGGATATCTTTTTATATCCCTTTCCTGTTTTATACAGTTCAACTACCTTTTCCCGCAGATCCTTTGTCAATTATTTTGCTTTCCCCATGACTCAGAATCCAGAAATGTCAGTGCAGCACCGGATGAAAGATGCAAGGGTCTGTCAGGAGTCCAGAAACTCATTGACCTTTTATACACACACACTAATTACAAGCAAACAGATCACAGGTGAGGATGGTGACCTTTAATAGCCATTCAAAGCCCTTTGTGTCAACTTGTGTGCATGTTATCAGGCCAGAATCACCAGGGTATGTAAACTTTTGATCAGGGTCATTTGGGTAGTTTCTGCTGTCATTATGATATAAAAAGAGGAAACACCGTTGATTGATAATAAATGGCTTCAGCCAAACACCAACCATGATTGAAAAATGTTTTTGTGCTCTCATTCATATTCTCTGAAAAATGGCTGAGAAATCATAAATTCTGCCAGGGTGTGTAAACTTATGAGCACAACTATATATCCTCTTTCAGATAATATTTATTTTTGGGGGGTTTTAAGTAATTTTCCTAAAAAAAAAAAAGTGATTTTAAAAAATGCTATTTTTTTTTTTAAAAAACTGTCCTGGTAGAAAAGTAGTTAAAAAAAAAAAAAGAGTGCGGAATGTGAAGTCGGCCGTTTAACAAGGCGCTGAGATTTAAACGTGTTGTTGGGGAGCGAATGAACTCCTTGTTGGCCACTTCCTCTTCTGAAGGTGAAGAGTTTGTCAGCAAGGAGCAGGATTCCTCCAAAGGCTCCATTCACACTGAGTGCGTTTTTTGATGCATTTTGCAGTTTGCAGGGAATTTTTTTTAACATGGGTTCCTATGGAAGCCGTTCACATCAATGCTTTTTTTGTGACTCTGCGTTTTTGGAAAGGGTCGGGGGCTTTTTTTTCATGCAAAAAGCAGCATTGTGCATGTAATAGACTTCAATGGGCATGCAAGAAAAACGCAAGTGCTGCGGTTTTACTGTAATTTTGCCGCGTTTTGCGTTTTAAATCTGCCTAGCAACAAAATTTTCCAAAAAATAAAATATAATAGTATTTAAAAAAAAAAAACGCAAAACGCAGGCAAAAATGTGGTAAAAAAACGCGGAAAGCACAGCAAAAAACAGTGAAAAAATGCTGAAAAGCAACATGCATTGATGTGAATCGAGCCTAAGACCCTTTTCACACCAAGGCATTTTTCAGGTGCTTTTGCGCAAAAAATAGCGACCAAAAGCGCCTAAAAAACACCCCCCAATACACTCCAGTGTGAAAGCCTGAGTGCTTTCACATGGGGGCGGTGCGCTTGCGGGACGGTAAAAAAAAGTCCTGCAAGCCGCATCTTTGCAGCGGTGTGGGAGCGCTGTATTCACCGCTCCTATACCGCCCCTGCCCATTGAAAACAATGGGGCAGCGCTCCCGAAGCGCCTGAACACTGCTTCGGGAGCGCCGCAAACCGCCACTTTTAACCCCTGTTTAACCCCTCATGGGGAGTTAAAAGAGCATCGCCACCTCCCAAATAGCAGCACAATAGCGCTGCTATAACGAGCGGTAAAGCGCCACAAATTAGCGGCGTTTACCACTAACGCTTGGACGGTTCCGGTGTAAAAAGGAGCCTTAGGCTCCATTCACACTTGTGCGTTTTTTTAATGCATTTTGCTGAAATGCAGGGAATCTTTTTAACATGGGTTCCTATGGAACGCATTCACATCAATGCTTTTTTGCGCCTCTGCGTTTTTGGAAAGGGTCGGGGACTTTTTTTCATGCAAAAAGCAGCGTTTTGCATGTAATAGACTTCAATGGACATGCAAGAAAAACGCAAGTGCTGCGTTTTTAACCGCGTTTTGCATTTTAAATCTGCCTAGCAACTAAATCCCCCCCCCCCCACCCCATGAAATAAAATTTATAAAAAAAATTAGTATATAAAAAAACTCAAAAAAAAAACAAAACGCAGAAAGCAGTGAAAAAACGCTGAAAAGCAAAATGCATTGATGTGAATCGAGACTTACAAAGGATTTATCTACCCGCCCAACCTGTGCGCGTTCATAAACTGCGCTGAACTGTAACTAGGCTCACATTATTGTGTGTCAGGAATGCCAGCAATGTAAGTTCTGAGGCCGCATTCACACCGATGCGTTTTTAGTGCTTTTTGCATTTTGCAGATTTGCACTGCAGTCCATTTATCGTGGTTTCCTATGGAAAATGTTCTGCAGTGCAAATCTGCAAAATGCAAAAAGCACTAAAAATGCATCGGTGTGAATGCGGCCTGACACACCGAGAAATGTGCTGCCCGTTAGCAGACGCGTGGCGGGCGGTGCACCATGCAGCTTGGTTTTGGGAAGGGGGTCGGGGACTTTTTTTCTGCGTTTCTCGCACATAGGGCAGCCTAATGAAATGAATGAGCTGCCCTACACTTCACGCTGACTGAACAATGGATTGTACTAGGAGCTCCTCACCTGTCCTCCTGCAGTGTGGTGGGATGACTGCACAATTGGTTGTACTCAGAATCCAGAAACGTCAGTGCAGCACTGGATGAAAGATGCAAGGGTCTGTCAGGAGTCCAGAAACTCATTGACCTTTTATACATACACACTAATTACAAGCAAACAGATCACAGGTGAGGATGGTTACCTTTAATAGCCATTCAAACCCCTTTGTGTCAACTTGTGTGCATGTTATCAGGCCAAAATCACCAGGGTATGTAAACTTTTGATCAGGGTCATTTGGGGAGTTTCTGTTGTCATTATGATATAAAAAGTGTAAACACAATTGATTGATAATACCATGAGTGAAAGAAAAGTGTTTGTGCTCTCATTCATATTCTCTGAAAAATGGCCAAGAAATCATAAATTCTGCCAGGGTATGTAAACTTATGAGCACAACTCTATATCCTCTTTCAGATAATATTTATTTTTGGGGGGTTTTAAGTAATTTTCCTAGAAAAAAATGTGATTTTAAAAAATGCAAATCTTTTTTTTAAGTAAAAACTGTCCTGGTAGAAAAGTAGTTTAAAAAAAAAAGAGTGCGGAATGTGAAGTCGGCCGTTTAACAAGGCGCTGAGATTTAAACGTGTTGTTGGGGAGCGAATGAACTCCTCGTTGGCCACTTCCTCTTCCTCTTCTGAAGATGAAGAGTTTGTCAGCAAGGAGCAGGATTCCTCCAAAGGCTCCATTCACACTGAGTGCGTTTTTTGATGCATTTTGCAGTTTGCAGGGAATTTTTTTAACATGGGTTCCTATGGAAGCCGTTCACATCAATGCTTTTTTTGTGACTCTGCGTTTTTGGAAAGGGTCAGGGACTTTTTTTCCATGCAAAAAGCAGCATGTAATAGACTTCAATGGGCATGCAAGAAAAACGCAAGTGCTGCGTTTTTACTGTAATTTTGCCGCGTTTTGCGTTTTAAATCTGCCTAGCAACAAAATTTTCCAAAAAATAAAATATAATAGTATTTAAAAAAAAAAAAACGCAAAACGCAGGCAAAAATGTGGTAAAAAAACGCGGAAAGCACAGCAAAAAACAGTGAAAAAACGCTGAAAAGCAACATGCATTGATGTGAATCGAGCCTAAGACCCTTTTCACACCAAGGCATTTTTCAGGTGCTTTTGCGCAAAAAATAGCGACCAAAAGCGCCTAAAAAACACCCCCCAATACACTCCAGTGTGAAAGCCTGAGTGCTTTCACATGGGGGCGGTGCGCTTGCGGGACGGTAAAAAAAAGTCCTGCAAGCCGCATCTTTGCAGCGGTGTGGGAGCGCTGTATTCACCGCTCCTATACCGCCCCTGGCCATTGAAAACAATGGGGCAGCGCTCCCGAAGCGCCTGAACACTGCTTCGGGAGCGCCGCAAACCGCCACTTTTAACCCCTGTTTAACCCCTCATGGGGGGTTAAAAGAGCACCGCCACCTCCCAAATAGCAGCACAATAGCGCTGCTATAACGAGCGGTAAAGCGCCGCAAATTAGCGGCGTTTTACCACTAACGCTCGGACGGTTCCGGTGTAAAAAGGAGCCTTAGGCTCCATTCACACTTGTGCGTTTTTTTAATGCATTTTGCTGAAATGCAGGGAATCTTTTTAACATGGGTTCCTATGGAACGCGTTCACATCAATGCTTTTTTGCGCCTCTGCGTTTTTGGAAAGGGTCGGGGACTTTTTTTCATGCAAAAAGCAGCGTTTTGCATGTAATAGACTTCAATGGACATGCAAGAAAAACGCAAGTGCTGCGTTTTTAACCGCAATTTGCATTTTAAATCTGCCTAGCAACAAAATCCCCCCCCCCCACCCCAAGAAATAAAATTTATAAAAAAAATTAGAATATAAAAAAACTAAAAAAAAAAAAAAACGCAGAAAGCACAGCAAAAAGCAGTGAAAAAACGCAGAAAAGCAAAATGCATTGATGTGAATCGAGACTTACAAAGGATTTATCTACCCGCCCAACCTGTGCGCGTTCATAAACTGCGCTGAACTGTAACTAGGCTCACATTATTGTGTGTCAGGAATGCCAGCAATGTTCCTTCTGAGGCCGCATTCACACCGATGCGTTTTTAGTGCTTTTTGCATTTTGCAGATTTGCACTGCAGTCCATTTATCGTGGTTTCCTATGGAACGCGTCCTGCAGTGCAAATCTGCAAAATGCAAAAAGCACTAAAAATGCATCGGTGTGAATGCGGCCTGACACACCGAGAAATGTGCTGCCCGTTAGCAGACGCGTGGCGGGCGGTGCACCATGCAGCTTGGTTTTGGGAAGGGGGTCGGGGACTTTTTTTCTGCGTTTCTCGCACATAGGGCAGCCTAATGAAATGAATGAGCTGCCCTACACTTGACGCTGACTGCACAATTGGTTGTACTAGGAGCTCCTCACCTGTCCTCCTGCAGTGTGGTGGGCTGACTGTACAATGGATTGTACTAGGAGCTCCTCACCTGTCCTCCTGCATTATGGTGGGCTGACTGTACAATGGATTGTACTAGGAGCTCCTCACCTGCCCTCCTGCAGTATGGTGGGCTGACTGTGCAATGGATTGTACTAGGAGCTCCTCACCTCTCCTCCTGCAGTATGGTGGGCTGACTGTGCAATGGATTGTACTAGGAGCTCCTCACCTGTCCTCCTGCAGTATGGTGGGCTGACTGCACAATGGATTGTACTAGGAGCTCCTCACCTCTCCTCCTGCAGTATGGTGGGCTGACTGTACAATGGATTGTACTAGGAGCTCCTCACCTCTCCTCCTGCAGTGTGGTGGGCTGACTGTGCAATGGGTTGTACTAGGAGCTCCTCACCTGCCCTCCTGCATTATGGTGGGCTGACTGTACAATGGGTTGTACTAGGAGCTCCTCATCTGTCCTCCTGCAGTGTGGTGGGCTGACTGCACAGTGGATTGTACTAGGAGCTCCTCACCTGTCCTCCTGCAGTATGGTGGGCTGACTGTGCAATGGATTGTACTAGGAGCTCCTCACCTGTCCTCCTGCAGTATGGTGGGCTGACTGTGCAATGGATTGTACTAGGAGCTCCTCACCTCTCCTCCTGCAGTGTGGTGGGCTGACTGTGCAATGGATTGTACTAGGAGCTCCTCACCTGTCCTCCTGCAGTGTGGTAGGTAGAGTTGAGCGGACACCTGGATGTTCGGGTTCGGTACCGAACTTGACCCCGGACCCTGAACCCCATTGAAGTCAATAGGGACCCGAACTTTTCGGCACAAAAATGGCTGAAAAAAGTCCTGGAAAGCCCCAGAGGGCTGCAAAAGGAAGTAAAATGGGGGTAAGGGTAGGGCAAGTGCCCTACAAAAAAATGGGGATAGGGAAAATAAATTAAAATCAAATAAAAAAAATAAAAATGGGAAGGGGGGGTGAATGTGGAGGAGGAGCCTAGAGGTTGACTAGGCCGTGACCGTGGCAGTGTAGGTGGAAGTGGCAGTGGTGGAGGAGGAGGAGGAGGAGGTAGCCAACATTGTTTTTTTTTTTTTTGTTGTTTATAATTGGGGTAGCCCCCAAAATATTGAGGCATATTAAAAAAAACAAGTATACCAATGGCTGTGTGAGGCCGGTCTAAATGTCTATTCTGCAGGACTTCTTACAGGAGCAGCAGGAACCTCTCCCTATAGAACTAGGAGATGATTATAGAACAATATTCTGTCCCTTACAGCACCAGCAGGAACCTCTCCCTATAGAACTAGGAGATGATTTTAGAACAATAATCTGTCCCTCAAAGCAGTAGACTCTACCTAATCCAGAATCAGATCGTTCTGTATTGCAGGATGAGATGTTATTATATCTGCAATCTGTCCCTCACAGCACCGGCAGCATCCTCTCCCTACACTAGCCTGAGAGCATGTGACATGCAGCACTACGTGACTCCAGCTTATACAGAGGCTGGGTCACATGATGCACTGGCCAATCACAGCCATGCCATTAGTAGGCATGGCTGTGATGGCTTCTAAGGGCAAACCAGTGAAACGCTTGTTGATTGGCTGCCCTGCAGCTATTCAACAGGCGGGATAAAATACCCGAACCCCGAACCCAAACTTTTTTTCCAAATGTTCGGGTCCGGGTCACAGACACCCCAAAGTTCGGTACGGACCTGAACTTTACAGTTCGGGTTCGCTCAACTCTAGTGGTGGGCTTACTGCACAATGGATTGTGCTAGGAGCTCCTCACCTGTCCTCCTGCAGTGTGGTGGGCTGATTGTACAATGGATTGTACTAGGAGCTCCTCACCTGTCCTCCTGCATTATAGGGTTGCCACATCATCCCTTTAATACAGGACACATTAATTACACAGAGTCTGTGGCTGATTAAGGTGGTAATTAAACTCACTTGGTGCCTCATCTGCATTAAGTTAGCCTCAGAACAACAACCTGTGTAATTCATCTGTGTTCTGGATTAAAGGGATGATGTGGCAACCCTACTGCATTATGGTGGACTGAATGCACAATGGATTGTACTAGGAGCTCCTCATCTGTCCTCCTGCAGTGTGGTGGGCTGACTGTACAATGGATTGTACTAGGAGCTCCTCACTTGTCCTCCTGCAGTGTGGTGGGATGACTGCACAATGGATTGTACTAGGAGCTCCTCACCTGTCCTCCTGCAGTGTGGTGGGCTGACTGTACAATGGATTGTACTAGGAGCTCCTCACCTGTCCTCCTGCAGTATTGTGGGCTGACTGTGCAATGGATTGTACTAGGAGCTCCTCACCTGTCCTCCTGCAGTGTGGTGGGCTGACCGTACAATGGATTGTACTAGGAGCTCCTCACCTGTCCTCCTGCAGTATTGTGGGCTGACTGTGCAATGGATTGTACTAGGAGCTCCTCACCTGTCCTCCTGCAGTGTGGTGGGCTGACCGTACAATGGATTGTACTAGGAGCTCCTCACCTGTCCTCCTGCAGTGTGGTGGGCTGACCGTACAATGGATTGTACTAGGAGCTCCTCACCTGTCCTCCTGCAGTGTGGTTGGCTGACTGTACAATGGATTGTACTAGGAGCTCCTCACCTGTCCTCCTGCAGTATTGTGGGCTGACTGTGCAATGGATTGTACTAGGAGCTCCTCACCTGTCCTCCTGCAGTGTGGTGGGCTGACTGCACTGTGGATTGTACTAGGAGCTCCTCACCTGTCCTCCTGCATTATGGTGGGATGACTGCACAATGGATTGTACAAGCGCACCCCAAGTGCCTTCCTATTGGCCAGGAGATGTAATATGCAGCTAGCCAATAGGGAGGCATGGCAGGTGCAAAAACATCTAAGCTATGACTCTTTCTGATCTGTCACTGTGGAACGGAGAGATTTATGATTAAAAGTATAATAATGTCAGCCTGGCACAATTATACATAATGATATTAATTAACCACTTAAGGACCGGAAGGATTTCCCCCTTAATGACCAGGCCATTTTTTGCGATTCGGCACTGCGTCACTTTAACTGGCAATTGCGCGGTCATGCGACTTTGTACCCAAACAAAATTGATGTCCCTTTTTTCCTACAAACAAAGCTTTCTATTGGTGGTATTTGATCCCCTCTGCGGTTTTTATTTTTTGTGCTATAAATAAAAAAGAGCGACAATTTTTTAAAAAAAGCTTTCCTTTTACTTTTTGCTATAAAACATATTAAAAAAAAATATATAAAAAAAAGTATTCATCAGTTTAGGCCGATATTTATTCTTCTGCATATTGTTGGTAAAAAAATTGCAATAGGCGTATGTTAAATGGTTTACGCAAAAGCTATCGCATCAACAAACTATGGGATAGATTTAGGGACTTTTATTTATTTTTTATTGTTTTTACTGGTAATGGCGGCGATCAACGATTTTTAGCGGGACTGCGACATTGCGGCGGACAAATCTGACCCCAAATTACACTTTTTGGAGACCGGTGACATTATTACATTGATCAGTGCTATGAAAATGCAGTGATCAATGTAAAAATGACGCTGGCAGGGAAGGGGGTTAAACACTAGGGGGCGATCAAGGGGTTAACTGTGTTCCCTCAGTGTGTTCTAACTGTAGGGGGAATGGGCTGCCAGGGACATGACAGAGATCGCTGTTCCCGATCACTGGGAAGAACGGGGATCCGCCTGGTTTACATAGGCTGATCCCCGTTCTGCCCCTGTACAGGGCTGCCATCAGGGGGGGTACAGGCAGTACTGTTGTAAGGGGCCCCAGTGTCTCAAGGGTCCCTTACAACAAAGATTTTAGCAGTCTTTAACATTGGAGGCTATGGGAGGGGGGCACTCAGTTTGGGGACACCGTTCAATCGAATCATAGGTGATAAAAATACCAAACTTTGGTCACATAGAGAGGGCCCTCTGGACAACAGCCGGTCCAAGTTTGGGATCTCCAGCACCCATGGTTCGGCTGTACCGGGTCCTCAAAGTGACCAGTCATTGACCGGCAATTGTCGGGTGAATTTCGGACATGACATTGGAGTCTATGGGAGGGGGGCACCTGGTTTGGGGACACCGTTCTCCCGTTCTCCCGAACCATAGGCGATAAAAATAGCAAACTTGGGTTACATGGGGAGGGCCCCCTGGACCACAACTTGTCCAAGATTGGGACCTCCAGCACCCATGGTTCGGCTGTACCGGGTCCTCAAAGTGACCGGTCATTGACCGGCAATTGTCGGGTGAATTTCGGACATAACATTGGAGTCTATGGGAGGGGGGCACCTGGTTTGGGGACACCATTCTCCCGAACCATAGGCGATAGTTGTCCAAGATTGGGACCTCCAGCACCTATGGTTCGGCGCGAGGTCTTATTGCAAGTATTGGGTGAGGCTGTGCTGCCTGTGCACTGTTTTCTTTAACCCCTTGGATCCCACACTAGCATGCATTGCACACTTCACTTCACTTGAATGGGTCATGCTTGGGAAGCTACACCTGGTAAGTGTGACAGGGGGTATAATTCCTACTGCGGCTGCAACATGTGTGCACCCCTGGCCAGTGGGCGGATGTGGTGGGATGGCCAGTGGGTGGGCCCTGGGGAAAGTTGGTGGTCAGACAGGGGGGCCCAGGTCTAAACCTGTGTAAGGGGCCTCAAAATTTCTGATGGCTGTCCTGCCTCTGTACACCGCGATCACGGGTCGCCAGCAGACATCGAGCGCGTGCCCGCTATACCACATGCATGGGCCGACGTACAATGACTACGGCGGGTGCCGGGAAGTGGTTAAAGTTGTGCTAAGAAATTTCCTTATTCTCTAGAAATAATCTCCACACATCCACTACTTAATGGTCCTGTAATCTATTTTTCATTAAAAAATAGAAATTGATTTGCAATCCACCAGTGCTTCTTTACAAGTGTATGGAAGATACAACTAGAGTCAGTTCTGATAAACATGCTTGGGGCCATAAAGTGTCTCAAATCATTGAAAACCTTTAATTGCATGAATAATTATAATATAAGATGATATAATTATTATTTTCATTGCAGTGCCACCTCTAAGCATGGTATTAGTGGGAGGATCTCTGTTTTGATGCCTTTTCTCAGAATTTGACTCAGCTTGGCATATCCCGCGTCCTTACGGCTGCCAGCGCTAATTGAAGGCCTTTAATGGCTCGTTGTGCTGGTCCAGGCGTGCTCAGTGAGGGAACGTCATTTTCCATCCCTCAGCAATAAAAAGCTGCTGCTTGGAGATTAACAAATAATAAGGAGCTTCATTGCAGCGTGGACAGTAGGGGGCGAGCGGATCTGGCCAGGGATTGCGGGAGGTTTAGTGGACCCAATGTGAAGTCAGCAGAACCCTGAACCCTGACAAAGTCTGTGGAAGGGAGATCCTGCTTTATTTTTGGCCGTTTTCAAGTCTAATAAGCAAGCTATAGTTGCAAAAAGGGCACAGGGAGCTGGGCACTGCCATGGGGGTCATGTACCAATGCAAAAATACCATTCAGTAGGGAGAGGGTCTTCTTATGCAGTTTAAAGGGGAAGCATTGAAAGAACAGAAATCCTAAAATGACTGCCACTGCCAGAGTCTGTGCCCCTCCTCTCCCACTCTCTCCTTACCTGATTCCTGCCAGGTGCCCTTCACCTATGTCTGCAGGGCAGAAGCTGGGAGGCGGAACATGGAGGAGACAGGTACATCCTCCTTCTCTGTTGGGACCTGCGCTTACACTTGATTGGTTGCTAGGATGCTAGGCAGTCCTAGAAACCAATAATTTTTACAGCAGTCCCAGTGGGCAGTGGTGGGCAGCTGTGGTCAGTGGTGGTGCCACGGCGCCGGGGCAATGTTTTTGGGTGGCTGGGCCTATATTAAGGTAGGGGCCTAGAGCTGCAGCTCCAATAGCACCTACATTAATCCGGCCCTGATGAGAATGGCACCATCGCAGTCGGATATCACTTCCTACTTGATGGCGTGACCCCTCTGACAGTTGTGCAGTCCGCACCCCATAGCTACACCACTATTTGCCAGGTTTGAACCAAACCCCAATTTCACTCCTTATGCACAGTGACCTTATGCATGCTTAGCTTAAAGAAACCCTCTTAAGTTGTAAGGATGTGCTTAGTTTGCTCTAAACTTGGTCCAAACCTGGTTCAGCAGAACCCGTGAGAAGTGGTCACATAATTGCATCGGCCAAATTAGCTGTGACCGGGGCATTCCCTGCAGCTGCACATTCACAAAGCGGAGAGGAAGCTCATGATGTCATTGATCAAATATGCCCATGTGGCCATTTTAAGTTAATGATGTCACAAGCATCCCCAACCCTTTATGTACATGCGGGGTGAGAAATGCCTGGGCCACAGCTGATTGTGCTGGTGGGGATGAGATCATGTGAAAGCTTCTCACAGGTTCTGCCAAATTGGGTTTGGATTAAGTTCTGAGCAAACCAAGCTCATCCTTACTACTAAACCATCTGAGTACAACTTCCCATGAGTTCCGGGTTAGGACCAAGTTTGGACTGAACCCAACTCATCCCTATTTAGTAGTAGACCAAGATACCAATAGTGTTTATTTATTAATTACCTTTCCTTGCGCTGGCAGTGAATGATCTTGTAGACTACTGTTGGGTGCCGCCATCTTGAAAATGTGGTCAGTGACCCCAGTAGACACGGAGTTAACCATCAGGAGCCGGTAGGATACCAGAAATTTTTGGCAGCTACATCCACAGTGGTTTGGTTGATCCACAGACTGCGAACAAGCTGGCTATGCCAGGTCTGACCCCAACCCAAATTTCACCCCTAATTTGCAATGGCCTCATGCATGGTTAGCTTAAAGAGACCATGTCCACAGATGGTTTAGTTGTAAGGTTGAGCTTGGTTTGCTCTAAACTTGATCTGAACCCAATTCGACAGAACCCATGAGAAGCGGTCACATGATTGCGTCCCCGCCGGACAAATTAGCTGTGACCGGGGCATTCTCTATAGTTTCACATTCATAAAGGGGAGGGGGAGCTCATGATGTCATTGACCAAATATGCCTATGTGGCCATTTTAAGTTAATGATGTCACAAGCATCCCCAACCCTTTATGTACATGCGGGGTGAGAAATGCCTGGGCCACAGCTGATTGTGCCGGTGGGGATGAGATCATGTGAAAGCTTTCCACAGGTTCTGCGAAATTGGGTTTGGATTAAGTTCTGATCAAACCAAGCTCATCCTTACTACTAAACCATCTGAGTACAACTTCCCATGAGTTCCGGGTTAGGATCAAGTGTGGACTGAACCCAACTCATCCCTATTTAGTAGTAGACCAAGATACTAATAGTGTTTATTTATTAATTACCTTTCCTTGTGCTGGCAGTGAATGATCTTGTAGAGAATTGTTGGGTGCCGCCATCTTGGAAAGGTGGTCAGTGACCCCAGTAGACACAGAGTTAACCATCAGGAGCCGGTAGGATGCGAGGGATTTGGGCAGTTAACCCACAGTGGTTTGGTTGATCCACAGACTGTGGACAAGCTGGCTATGCCAGGTCTGACCCCCCAACCCAAATTTCATCCCTAATTTGCAGTGGCCTCATGCATGGTTAGCTTAAAGAGACCATGTCCACAGGTGGTTTAGTTGTAAGAATGAGCTTGGTTTGCTCTAAACTTGATCTGAAACCAGTTCGGCAGAACCCATGAGAAGCGGTCACATGATTGCGTCCCCGCCGGACAAATTAGCTGTGACCGGGGCATTCTCTATAGTTTCACATTCATAAAGGGGAGGGGGAGCTCATGATGTCATTGACCAAATATGCCTATGTGGCCATTTTAAGTTAATGATGTCACAAGCATCCCCAACCCTTTATGTACATGCGGGGTGAGAAATGCCTGGGCCACAGCTGATTGTGCCGGTGGGGATGAGATCATGTGAAAGCTTTCCACAGGTTCTGCGAAATTGGGTTTGGATTAAGTTCTGATCAAACCAAGCTCATCCTTACTACTAAACCATCTGAGTACAACTTCCCATGAGTTCCGGGTTAGGATCAAGTGTGGACTGAACCCAACTCATCCCTATTTAGTAGTAGACCAAGATACTAATAGTGTTTATTTATTAATTACCTTTCCTTGTGCTGGCAGTGAATGATCTTGTAGAGAATTGTTGGGTGCCGCCATCTTGGAAAGGTGGTCAGTGACCCCAGTAGACACAGAGTTAACCATCAGGAGCCGGTAGGATGCGAGGGATTTGGGCAGTTAACCCACAGTGGTTTGGTTGATCCACAGACTGTGGACAAGCTGGCTATGCCAGGTCTGACCCCCCAACCCAAATTTCATCCCTAATTTGCAGTGGCCTCATGCATGGTTAGCTTAAAGAGACCATGTCCACAGGTGGTTTAGTTGTAAGAATGAGCTTGGTTTGCTCTAAACTTGATCTGAAACCAGTTCGGCAGAACCCATGAGAAGCGGTCACATGATTGCGTCCCCGCCGGACAAATTAGCTGTGACCGGGGCATTCTCTATAGTTTCACATTCATAAAGGGGAGGGGGAGCTCATGATGTCATTGACCAAATATGCCTATGTGGCCATTTTAAGTTAATGATGTCACAAGCATCCCCAACCCTTTCTGTACATGCGGGGTGAGAAATGCCTGGGCCACAGCCGATTGTGCCGGTGGGGATGAGATCATGTGAAAGCTTCCCACAGGTTCTGCCAAATTGGGTTTGGATTAAGTTCTGATCAAACCAAGCTCATCCTTACTACTAAACCATCTGAGTACAACTTCCCATGAGTTCTGGGTTAGGACCAAGTTTGGACTGAACCCAACTCATCCCTATTTAGAAGCAGACCAATATAGTAATAGTGTTTATTTATTAATTACCTTTCCTTGTGCTGGCAGTGAATGATATTGTAGACTACTGTTGGGTGCCGCCATCTTGAAAATGTGGTCAGTGACCCCAGTAGACTAGACACAGAGTTAACCATCAGGAGCCGGTAGGATGCCAGGAATTTGGGCAGCTAAACCCACAGTGGTTTGGTTGATCCACAGACTGCGGACAAGCTGGCTATGCCAGGTCTGACCCCAACCCAAATTTCATCCCTAATTTGCAGTGGCCTCATGCATGGTTATCTTAAAGATACCATGTCCACAGATAGTTTAGTTGTAAGAATGAGCTTGGTTTGCTGTAAACTTGATCTGAAACCAGTTCGGCAGAACCCATGAGAACCGGTCACATGATTGCGTACCCGCCGGACAAATTAGCTGGGTCTGGGCCATTCCCTGCAGCTGCACATTCACAAAGGGGAGGGGAAGCTCATGATGTCATTGACCTAATATGGCCACATGGCCTTTTTAGGCCACTTGACCTTGAAGACCAAATATGCCCAAGTGGCCATTTTAAGGTAATGATGTCACAAACATCCCCACCCCCTTCTATACATGCAGAGTGAGAAATACCTGGGCCACAGCTGATTGTGCTGGTGGGGAGGAAATCATGTGAAAGCTTCCCACAGGTTCTGCCAACCTGGGTTTGGATTAAGTTTAGCGCAAACCAAGCTCACCCTTCCTACTAAACCATCTGAGGACAACTTACCACAAGTTCTGGGTTAGGACCTAGTTCGGACTAAACCCAGCTCATCCCTATTTAGTAGTAGACCAAGATACCAATAGTGTTTATTTATTAATTACCTTTCATTGTGCTGGCAGTGAGTAGTAGATTAGTGTTGGGTGCCACCATCTTGAAAATATGGTCAGTGACCCCAGTAGATACAGAGCTGTTTCCCGAGTCCCCAGTGACGCTCTTCTCCAATCCAATGCACGCACTGTGGGGGCAAGTCTGTGTTGGCACATATGTACCCCACCCTAAACCAGGCTTATTGATTTCCAGTGGAGGGCAGCCAGCGGAAAGAAATACGCTCAAGGTAGCAGAAGTTCTTTCTAAATGTTGGGTTATTCACTTTTCACTCCATGTAAATTCACCCGACATTCACCTGACGTCAACCTCATAGCTTTTTTTCAGATTTTTATTGCGTGGAATAAAATAAAAAAAGTGGCAAAAAACAATAATTTTGTGGGTTCAGGGAACACTCAGCAGCAATGGTTGACTTGGATCTGGCAAGTGATGGATGTGGGGTTCCCCCTGATTGTATTCATTCTGCCAGATGTTCTCTGTACACGGCCCACCCAGGAGATAAAAAATGTAATTGCTCATGTTGAACCTTGACCCCCTCCATCTCCATCTGTCCCCATCATTGCTTTGACTATATACATTAGTAAATAATATTGTATAATTATATTACTGTTATAACCTGACTGTACTCATCGTCTGCTATGAACAGGTGTGTGAGCGCCCATTCTCAGTCCCGGCATCAGGGTGTGATCCTCCCTGAGTCATATAAACTCTCTGATCCTCTACATACTTCACCTGTGTGTAATCATGTGACACCGAGAGCCCTGACTGACACCAAGAATCAGAAGAATGTAGCATGAAACTATAGTAGTGACATAAGAAAGAAAACTATCTTACTCTCCTGCATAGCTCTGACATATACAACAGTGCTGTACAGAGGTCACTGAGCCGGTCACACCGATCTCTGTACCAGAGGAGCTCACACTCTAATATCCCCTCCCCCACAGTCACACCAGTCTCTGTACAAAGAGGAGCTTACACTCTAATTTCCTCTCCCCCACAGTCACACACTATTATTATTATACATTTACATATCTCTGACATATACCACAGTGCTGTACAGAGATCACTGAGCCAATCACATCAGTCTCTGTACCAGAGGAGCTTACACTCTAATGTCCCCTCCCCCACAGTCACACACTATTATTATTATACATTTATATAGCTCTGACATATACCACAGTGCTGTACAGAGATCGCTGAGCTGGTCACATCAGTCTCTGTACCAGAGGAGCTTACACTCTAATGTCCCCTCCCCCACAGTCACATCAGTCTCTGTACCAGAGGAGCTTACACTCTAATGTTCCCTCCCCCACAGTCACACACTATTATTATTATTATACATTTATATAGCTCTGACATATACCGCAGTGCTGTACAGAGATCACTGAGCCAATCACATCAGTTTCTGTACCAGAGGAGCTTACACTCTAATGCCCCCCCCCCACACAGTCGCACACTATTATTATTATTATACATTTATATAGCTCTGACCTATACCACAGTGCTGTACATAGATCACTGAGCCAATCACATCAGTCTCTGTACCAGAGGAGCTTACACTCTAATGTCCCCTCCCCCACAGTTACACTCTATTATTATTATTATACATTTATATAGCTCTGACATATACCTCAACGCTGTACAGAGATCACTGAGCCAATCACATCAGTCTCTGTACCAGAGGAGCTTACACTCTAATGTCCCCTCCCCCACAGTTAAACACTATTATTATTATTATACATTCATATAGCTCTGACATATACCGCAGTGCTGTACAGAGAACACTGAGTGAGCACATCTCATTATAAATTCCCACAGATACTCACAAAATCTTGTGAAAAACCTTCCAAGAAAAATGCAGGACGTTAAAGGGGACAACGCCATATTAATGACCGTGGTTTTGGATTAGGAGGTCCAACAAGCTCATAAACAGTAGGTGCGATGGTCAGGTGTCTACAAACATTTGGCCATATGGTACACATTTGAAGCTTATTTAACATGTTTCCTGTTTCTTCTTTTACAGCAGGACTCAGCACCAGCCAATGGACGGCCACATGAAGACAAGCGACCACCTCCACCAGTGCCTCCCAAACCTAAGGATCACCAAGTTCTACCAGCAGCACCACCACCGGCACAGAACGTAAGGAAAATGCCCCCGTTTGACCCCTGCAAAGCCATCATAGAGACCTCACCCTACTACGTCTACTTTAAAATAATAACCGAAAACGACACAGAGAAACACGAAGAGGAAGACATCAGAGAAATTCTCCACAAGCTGGTTGTGGTTGATAAAGACATGCCCAGAACAGCCAAATACCGCAACTTCAGGTCATATGTGCAGTAAGATCAAAGGATTATGGGACACACAAACAGTTACCAAATCTGGTCTACTGACTTCTGTTACAATTGGCAAGTATGAGATGACTGGTGGACCATATAGTCCAAAATATGAATCTCTTGGAGTCCATCATTGTAGCCTCGAACATAACCCTATATCTGCCCTATAGGATGGAGCCACGCTGGAAGATCCAAAAAAGTCTTCCCAAATCAAGAATATTTTTTAAAAAATGAGTCCTTAACTTTGACGTCAACCAGGACTTGAGCCAACCCAGGTGACCAAGAGGCTTCACAGAGATTCGTTCATAAAAACTTCTCTTCTAGTAGAGGTTGATAAGACCATCTTTTTGAACTTTCCTTTGCTTAGACAAATTTTCTTTTGTTCTGGAGGGTTCTAAGGAGTTTCCGGGCCAGCTGGTAGATATGATCTCTCTGCCGTCATCTCAGGGTGAACCCACCAGGGTGCTGATTTTCTCCCTTTGATCTTAGGACACCTCTAAGGGGGGTTGTATGCGTCACACAATCAAATTGCCTCCATATTGTTCCAATTTTGTACAATTTGCTGCAACAGATATGAAACTTACATACATAACAGACACATAAAGGTATGAATTACTCACAAGACACCTCAGGGATAATCAACGTCTTCAGATACCGACTGGCGCACACCATGAGGAAATCCAAATCTGGGTGGTAAAAGGGCAATGTGGACAATAAAACTGGAATCAATTTAGGCTACCGATGGAGCCGGTATGAAATAATCAGTCATGTGACTTTTGCTTTACTCAGGACGTACAGATTATTATGACCCGTATTTTATTTTTTAATGTCTCCAGAAATTACTTTATTGGTGGTCAAAACCATGTGTGCTTGAGCAGGTCAGGATGTAGAGTGTAAGCTTTGGAGGGCAACATCTACAGAGCTTAATTTCAAATGTCATTATAAGGGGTCTTCAAAAAGTTTCCGCACTTTTTTTATATTTAATAGAGTTAAAAAAGTGCAGAAACTTTTTGAAGAACCCTTGTAGAAACCTTGTTTTTGAAGATATCTCGTTAGAAGGACTGTTCCCTGGCACAGTGGAGACTTTAATCCCAACATTGCCTGACACAATTGCCAGTTCTGGAGTAGAGCAGGTCAGTGGTTGACCTATTTAGACCTAGGAACTGGTATAACCTCCAGAGGCTTGACAGTGCCAGCCTCCAAGTCCACCTACAGGTGGGCAAACAGGTCCTTCAATTCAGCGGTCCCAAACCTCCCGAGCACCAGGGACCAGTCTTACGGAAGACAGCCCCTCCATGGGGGCACAGCCCAGTTGTTAACTTCTCACCCATATGGCCTCCATAGCTCCATAGGAGTGTCTGTGCAGATATGCCAACCTTCCTCCATCTTCCACATCACTGACCTAGCCATACCCACCTGATTTCAAATCTCAGGAACATCTAAGCTGATGGTGGCTGCTCTAGATCGATTGATTCGGTCTGGTGCAGGGATTCTAGGATCGGTAATCCAGCGCAGGGATGGCTCTCAGTCTTTCTTCGGGTTCTAAGACTACAATTCCGGGGACCAGACTGGAACAATGAGCCAATCAGTGCCCTCTTCCTGGTATGGAAGCGACTCTCCTCACCCCCTATGCATGGGTAGTGGCAGATATATCGTACAGGGATGGCTGGGACAGGGGGAGCTCAGGTGGAAAAAAATACAAATCAAGCCTTACCCACTGCCCACTCCCTACCACAGGGTCTGGCCCCCAGGGTCAGGCCACAGACCGGCACCAGTCCACGGCCTGGGGTTTGGGGACCTCTGTTTTAAATCAATCGAGCTGCCCTCAGCTAAGAGACTTCATCAAAAAAAATTACATAGCTGTTTGTAGATTCATTCTGAGTGAATGTAGCAAAATTGAATGTTCTCTGGCTACATTCTTTGCAGATCACTGGAACAAGAGTGAACATGAAATACCACATTATGACCATTAGATGGAGCTGAGGAGCAAACTCATTTCTTATGCTACTCAGCACCAACTATTGGCCATAATGTGGTATTTCAACCATTCACACTATTTATTTTGGTTTGGATTTTAGTTCTCATATAATTATAAATAAATCTGTACTTGATAAAAAGCACTACTAGGATTTAAAATAGAGCTTTTCTTCTATATTTAATGTTTAAAAAAACACATACATTTTATTTTTGAAGTGTAATATTAATAAAATGTTGACCATTTAAAAAAAAAAAGATACGTTTATGTTTATTGGTTGAAGCTAACAGCAGTTTATAGGGGGAGAAATGAAGTAAATAAAATATATATATTAAAAGAAACATGTCCTTGTATTGTTCTTATTGTCCTGTCTCTGTGTCAGGAACCACGAATCAGACTGACGCAGAAGTGCAGTAAAAAAATCACACTTTTTAATAAAATGGTAAAATGGTACTAACAGAGCAAATGTAGTCAAAATATAGCCAGGGAACGGTAACCAGAGCGGGTAGTCGGAACAAGCCAGTGAAACAGGAATCCAGAAATAAGCATAGTTAGAGGCAGCAAACAGGATCAGTAACCAGAAGGGAAGTCAGCCAAGCAAAAAGTCTTTAGTCCAGAAATCAGCATAGTTAGAGGCAGCAAACAGGATCAGGAACCAGAAGGGAAGTCAGCCAGATAAAAAGTCTTTAGTCCAGAGATCAGCATAGTCAGAGGCAGCAAACAGGATCAGGAACCAGAAGGGAAGTCAGCCAGATAAAAAGTCTTTAGTCCAGAGATCAGCAAGGTCAGAGGCAGCAAACAGGATCAGGAACCAGAAGGGAAGTCAGCCAGATAAAAAGTCTTTAGTCCAGAGATCAGCGAGGTCAGAGGCAGCAAACAGGATCAGGAACCAGAAGGGAAGTCAACCAGATAAAACGTCTTTAGTCCAGAGATCAGCATAGTCAGAGGCAGCAAACAGGATGAGGAACCAGAAGGGAAGTCAGCCAGGCAAAAAGTCTTTAGTCCAGAAATCAGCATAGTCAGAGGCAGCAAACAGGATCAGGAACCAGAAAGGAAGTCAGACAGGCAAAAGTCTTTAACAGGAAAACACAGCAGAGAGTATCCGGATAGGTTGACCAAGGAAAAGGCACAGGAGATCTGATTGAGGCAGTTTAAATGGCCAACAAGGCTGACCGATGAGCAGGATATGATCAAGTGAGTCACTGTGGAATGATGAGTACTTGGCAATTAACCAACAGCTAAGCAGTCTGAGCTCTGAGAAGGGAGGGCTGAGCCTAGCCCTTACCCTATGGTCGTGTGATGCTGAGTTGGTTAAATTGGATTTCAGTTCTTTAATCATGGAAGATCAACATTGCATGAGGGTGTTACCTGCACATATACAGACCCCTACCCGTCAAGGCGTATTGATATTTGCATAACTTCTTCAACTTCTAAAGTCAGGGCTGAGGGCTCCATAAAGGAGAACGGGGACAGGGCACTGTGATGGGGGGACCAGTAAAGGCAAAAAATAAGCAGATTACACTTCAGCTTGAACCACTTGCCACCCGCACGCGGTCACATAACGTTGCAGGCTTTGAGTAGGGATATTTGAATGATGGGTGCAGCTACAGGCATCATTCAGATATCTTCTTTTAGAGCTGGCGATTCCCCTTAACCATTGTAACAATCATAGCGGTTGTTCAGCCACTTGATCGTTCTTACAAGCAGCGGGAGGGGACGTCCCCTCCGGTGCTTCTACCGGCTCGCCCATGCAATCCGCGAGCCGAAGAAGGAATCGACCAGCCCGGAAGGTTACCATAGAGAGCCAGATGGTCCCCAAAGTCCCTATGATCTTTCGGAGGCCATGTGCGATGTTCTGACGTCACACTTGGCCTCTGCATTTAAGAAAATGCCGCAGCCTCGGCTAGGAAGTCAAGATCATTTTTTTTTTTATATATATTAAGCTTCCCAGCCTAGAGGCGAGATCTGGGGACTTACTGATCCCAGATCTCGCTGTAAAGAGGACCATTCATGCCCTATTCCTATTACAATGGATGTTTACATTTCTTGTAAAAGGAATAAAAGTGATAAAAAAAATGTAAACAAAGTGTCAAAATAGAAAAATAAAAGTAAAATAAACAATAAAAAAAAGTAAAACGCCCCGTCTCCGCGTGCTCGCTCACAGAAGCGAACGCATACGTAAGTCGCGCCCGCATAGCTAAACAATGTTCAAACCACACATGTGAGGTATCACCGCGAATGTTAGAGCGAGAGCAATAATTCTAGCACTAGACCTCCACTGTAAATCTAAACATGGAACCTGTTAAAAATTTTAAAGTGTTGCCTATGGGGATTTTTAAGTACCGAAGTTTGGCGCCATTCCACGAGCGTGCGCAATTGTAAAGCGTGACATGTTAGGTATCTATTTACTCGGCGTAACATCATCTTTCACATTATGCAAAAAATTGGACTAACTTTACTGCTTTGTTTTTTGTTTTGTTTTTTGAATGCATGAAACTGTTTATTAGTATTTTTTTTTACACGCGTTTGAAAAATTGCTTCGCAAACACAGTGCGAGATAAAAAAAATTGCAACATCCGCCATTTTATTCCCTAGGGTCTCTGCTAAAAAAAAACATATATGTTTGGGGGGTTCTGATTCATTTTCTAGCAAAAAAAATAAATAAATAAAATGATGATTTTTTACATGTAGGAGCGAATTGTCCCCGGTAGGCAAGTCGTTAATTAAGATAATTTGATATAGTATCACATGTGAGCTCTTTTCTTCCTGATTTTATTTTTTGAGTAGAAAAAACAACCTACAAAACAACAAAGACCAAAAATATAGAAAGGTGGCACTTTATAGGTGCTGAAGAACCTCCTCTCAGAATAGGTACCACTGCATATATAAAGATAAAAAAAGAATAGGGCATATTATGCCATTAAAAAGATGAAATGTCTCCATACATAACACTCCAACCAGAACGCCCCTGAAGATAGAGGTCCTTCCCTATATATATATACCGTACATATATATGTAGCATTTATCATATCATTGCCAAAATACATATATCAGAATAGGAAAGGATGACTGATCTCGACGCGTTTCGCCTGGTTGGCTGCTTCACGGGTTCAGGGGGGTACGTGGTTAGAAAGAAATCAGTGTGAAAACAGGTTATCTCAAGAGTATCCAAGGGGTGCACATACACTATATTACCAAAAGAACAGCTGACAGGCTGGGAGAAGCATCTATGGCAGAGGAGGCCACAAAGGTCTCTTTTGTCATAAAAACCTCTGCCTGTCAGCAGTTTTTGAAAAACAGATTTATTCCACTTTAATCTCTTAAAAAGACTAGTTGTCGGGGGCGCATGCGCGGCGCGATGCTGACAGGACGTGCCTGCTAGTAGCTCCGCCAGCTCCGTCCGATCTGACGGTCTAAACAGGGTCTAAAAATCAGCTAAATACCCCAAAACCATCTTGCACCCCTGCCTGAACCCCTCGTGCATGCCTGGAAGGAGAGGATCGCGCTCTAGCCGCCCTCAAAGCCATCTAACAAACTACCTCCTCCGCTCCTGTGAAAAGAACAAGATGTCCAAAGATGGCGCCGCTTCACTGCAGCATGAGGCTGCTCACAAACCCAAGGACAAAACCACAGCATCCCAGGGATCCTCTCCTCATAACAATGAGTACATCTCAACCCAAAACCAACCTGGATCACTGACCAAAGCTGACTTAGATGACAGTTTATCTGTGATTTATGAAAAGCTGGCTAACAAAATTCATACTGAAATAAGTAAAGACACAAACGCATTGTCGCAGGAAATATCCTCACTGGGCAGTAGAACTGATATACTAGAAACCAAACATGACGAATTAACATTAGCCCACAATGACCTCAGAAGGGACTTTGAACAACTTGCTGAAAATTTTGCTTACGCACAGATGCAAATTGAGGATTTGGATAACCGGAATCGCAGACATAATTTGCGCATTTGCGGGGTCCCTGAATCTATCACAGAAAAAAACCCTGCAATCCTAAAATTATTTCACTCGCTCATCTCAGACAAGGAGGATAATGCGTTTTTATGCGACCGGATTCACAGAGAGATATCGCCTATGCACGCAAGACATTTTGTCTTCATTGGAGGAAGTATGGAGAGGACGCTAGGTCCCACCGTCCTCTCTATAGTCCCTTTTAAACTTAAGATCGGGGCAGGTACAACTATAATCCACTTAAGGAACGACGGGAGTCCTAGAGGAGAAACTATTCCTTCAGAAAATCTGTCTCCTGTTACAGAGATCCCCCGAACAGGCTTCCACCAAATCCCGCATCCCGAGACACTTAGGCCAGCGTATTTTTGCGTAATAGGAGGAACAGACTCTACTCGCTCACTTTATTAAAATCCTAACGTCCCAAAAAAAGACACTATCTAAGTCCCTGGGGC
>BLSH010352509.1:25196-38366 GCA_018402905.1 Glandirana rugosa | reverse complement strand
TCTCCTCTCCTCTCCTCTCTTCTCCTCTCTTCTACTCTCTTCTACTCTCCTCTCTTCTCCTCTCCTCTCCTCTTCTCTCCTCTCCTCTCCTCTTCTCTCCTCTCATCTTCTCTCATCTTCTCTCCTCCTCTCCTCTCTTCTCCTCTCCTCTCCTCTCCTCTCTTCTCCTCTCTTCTACTCTCTTCTACTCTCCTCTCTTCTCCTCTCCTCTCCTCTCCTCTGCTCTCATCTCCTCTCCTCTCTTCTCCTCTCCTCTCATCTCCTCTCCTCTCTTCTCCTCTCATCTCCTCTCTTCTTCACTCTTCTCCCTTCCTCTCCCCTCCTCTACTCAGGCCCCTTCTATTCAATATGTATACCTTCCCCTGAGTCAATTGATAACCTCATATGGCTTCAAATGACACCTCTATGATGAAGACACCCAAATCTATCTCTCTACTCCTCAGCTCACACAATTCTGCTCCAGGCAACATCACTAACGTTCTCCCAAAATTTCACCCAAACCATCCTCCTCCTAAGACCTCCCCGGTCTCTAGCTCCCTTGTCGTCTACTCCCATGCACATCTCCAGGACTTCTCTGGAGTCTCTCCCATCCTCTGGAACTCCCTACCTCAATCTGTCCAACTATCTCCTACTCTGTCAGCCCTTAGGTGATCCCAGAAAGCTCATCTCTACATAGAAGCATTTCTCCATTAGCTCATCCCTTACATTTATTACCATTTATATCACTTGAACCCCCCCCCCAGTAAATTGTAAGCTTTTGTGAGCAGGACTCTCCTAACCCTCTTATATTGAATTTTATTGTAACTGTATTCTCTTCATTTATTTTGTAAAGTGCTGTACAAACTCTGTCGATGCTTGCTATATAGATAAATCCTAATAATAGTGAGAAGAAGGAGGAGGAGAAGGTGTAAAAGAGGAAGGGAAAAGAAAGAAGAAAAAAAGAAGAAGAAAAAGAGGAAGGAGGAGAAAGGGAAATGAAGGGAAATAGAAGAAAGAAGAAGAAAGACAAAAGAAGCAGAAAAATGAAGGAAGAAGAATGAATTTTGCCAAGCCCTATCACATCTGGACTCTCCTTCATACCCAGCCTAGTTGTCAGCCTAAGAAATGGAACTGCAAACTACAATACTACAACTTTCACACGGATCGTCCATCTCCTCAAAGATGGCCGACCTAAACTAGAAATTTCTGTCCTGCTGGCATTATTCCCCTTCTAAACTCCCTCACATGTTCCCCACAGATTTGCAGTTTGTTGGAGGGGTTGTGGTACGGTTGCCACGCACACACATATTTGGTGGGAATGCCCCATAATCCACCATGCTGAAGCTGATTTATACAATTCATATAATAGATCTAACGATCCTTGGGTGATTCTTAAATATTGTACAAGCGACCCACCAACCCGATATAAGCTCTCTATTATCCCACATTTACCAAATCGCTGATTCCAGCTTACAGGAAGCGAACAATTATTCCACCCATAAAATAATGGTTCCAAGCTGTTAAATATATCTGTCATGGAGGATCTCACACTTGAACCACATAACACAAACTCTCACTTTACCAAGATATGGGCCTGCTGGTTGGCTTTTAAACTTACCTGGGTGTTGTGGTTACTGATGCTTCTTAATCAGACTCCTTTAACAAAGTATTATTCCTGTACTCAGACTATTATGAGTGGGTTACGTGCATTGGAGGTCAGACCATCACCCTTCCTTATCCTTTTCTTCTCTCCCTACCCTTCTTTCTTACTCTTCTTCTCTTGCTTAATGCATCTCATGATGGGATGAGGTTAGCCAGCTTCTAGAAAGATGTTTTTATAATACATTTGATGTTGTAAAATGGGTATTACATAAGTATGGTGTTCTGCTATCACTTTAAAACTCACTGGAATATTTGTGCCAATATTCTTACATCCTTGTCCAAATGCAATACTACAAGTGTCATTCCACCACACGATTGTCTCTACCTTCTGTATTTAAAAACTTTTCCTCCATAAACAATTATTAAAGAAAAAAAAACTTAGAAAGAAAGAGGAAGAAGAAAGAAGAAGAAAGAAGATGAAGGAAGAAGAAGAAAGAAGAAAAAAAAAGGAAAAAGAAAGAAAGAGAAAAAAGAAGGAAGAAGAAGAAGAAAGAAGAAGGAAGAAGAAGTATAAAGAAAGAAAGAGAAAAAAAGAAGGAAGAATGAATATGAGAGAAGAAGAAGGAAGAAGAAGGAAAAAGAAGAAGGAAGAAGAAGAAGGAAGAAGAAGGAAAAAGAAGAAGGAAGAAGAAGGAAAAAGAAGAAAGAAGAAGTAAGAAAAAGGAAGAAGAATAAAGAAGAATAAAGAAGAATGAAGAAGAAAGAAAAAGGAAGAAGAACAAATAAGAAGGAAAAAGAGAGAAAGAAGGAAGAAGAAGGAAGAAGAAAGAAGAAGAAGAAGAAGAAGAAGGAAGAAGAAGAAAGAAGAAGGAAGAAGAAGGAAGAAGAAAGAAGAAGAAAGAGAAAGGAAGAAGAAGGAAGAAGAAAGAAAAAGGAAGAAGAACGAACAAGGAAGAAGGCAGCAGAAGAAAGAAGAAAAAGGAAAAAGAAAGAAAGAGAAAAAAGAAGGAAGAAGAAAGAAGAAGGAAGAAGAACAAAGAACGAAGAAGAAGGAAGAAGAAAGAATGAAAGAAGAAGGCAGAAGAAGAAAGAAGAAGAAGGAAGAAGAAGAAGAAGAAAGAAAAAGGGAGAAGGATGAAAAAGGAAGAAGAAAGAAGAAGGCAGAAGAAGGAAGGAGAAAGAAGAAGAAAGAAAGAGGAAGAAGAAGGAAGAAGAAAGAAGAAGGAAGAAGAAAGAAGTAAAAAGAACAAATAAGAAGGAAACAAGAAGAAAGAAGAAGACAGAATAGAAAGAAGAAATATGAAGGAAGAAAAAGGAAAGAAGAAGGAAAAATGAAAGAAGAAGAAAGATAAGAAAGAAGAAAAAGAAAAAAAAAGGATGAAGAAAAAGAAGAAAAAAGAAGAAGAAGAAAAAAGGAACACGAAAGAAGGAAGAAGAAGAAAGAACAGAAAAAGAGAAATATGAAGGAAGAAGACGGAAAGAAAGTAGAAGAAGAACAAAGAAAAAAAAGAAAGCAGAAATAAAGAAGAAAGAAGAAGAAAAGGAATAAAGAAAGAAGAACAAAAAAGATGAAATATAAAGGAAGAAGAAGGAAGAAAAAAATAAGGAGAAGGGAAAAGAAGGAAAGAAGAAGAAAGAAAAAAAGAGATAAAGAAAAAGAACAAAGAAAGACAAAACACGGAGAAAGAAGAAGAATGAATAAGAAAGAGAAATGAAGAGGAAGGAAGAAAGAAGAAAAAAAAAAGAAGAGGAAGAAGGAAATAAGAAGGAAGAAGAAGAAAGAATGGAAAGAAGACATATGAAGGAAGAAAAAGGAAAGAAGAAAGAAAAAGGAAGAAGGAAAAATGAACGAAGAGGAAAGACAAGAAAGAAGAAAAAAAAAAGGATAAAGAAACAATAAAGAAGGAGAAAGAAGAAAGAACAGAAAGAAGAAATATGAAGGAAGAAGACAGAAAGAAGAAGGAAGAAAAAGAAAACAAAAGGAAAAAGAAGAAAAAAGAGGAAATATGAAGGAAGAAGAAGAAGAAATAAAAAAGGAAGAAGAAGGAGGAAAGAAGAAGAAAGACAAAAAAAAGGATAAAGAATGAGTAAAGAAAGACAAAACATGAAGGAAGAAGGAAGAAGGAGAAAAAAGAAGAAAGAATAAATGTGAAGAAAGAAGAAGAAACATGAAGGAAGGAAGAAGAAGGGCAGAAGAAGAAAGAAAAAAAAAAAGGATTAAGAAGAAGAATAAAGTATGAAGAAGAAGGAGGATGAAGATAAAAGAATACAACACCTGCGTGTATTTCGGTAATAACGTTCTCATTGCAGAGTTTCCAGCTCATTGGATCTAAGCCTCTCCTCCATAGTGACCCCGGGGTCACACAATGGGTTCCTGTGGTTGTCCAATGACACCCTGAGAGCGGTGAGTAATTTCTGATGGAGGGGGGGGGTGATGGAGATTTGTATTCAGCTCTATAGGACGCACACAGATCTCCGTACACAGCTTCCTCAGGGGTTAATTAATCATTGCACAATGGATTATATGAGCCAATATTTACTAAATCACCGCAACGCCCCTTTCTGGTAACTGAACTGAGATCCTTATCTGCAGGGAGCCGGCTTATATATCAGCTATTGGACACGGCACACAGCACCGGACAAAACACAATGGCCAACTGGGTTGCCTATCTCATGATCTTCTGCCTCTTGGCTGCATCTCAGGCGGCGCCGATTCTCCAGGACTCCCAGGATTCGGATTCAAGCACCGGACCTGGCAAAGTAAGTTGCAGGCAGGACTATCCATTCAGTAATGCTGTATTTGCTGTGTATAGGGAGAAGCCTGGGGGGGGGGGGGGGGTGCACACTGAAATATAAAAAAGCTTAAAGTGCATATAAAATCATAGAGCATAGAGTATAGAAGGACAGGAACCTCTGTCAGGTTTATGTTACTGTCTGTGTCTCCCCTGGGGAAGAAGGTGGTAGGAAATCACGAATGTTAAGGTTGTCACCATGGGGAAATGTTCCAATGGGGGACACCTGTTTAGGTGACAAATGGAGAGGAACTCCAGTCCTGGTCCCGCCCCTACCCTCCAGCGCCACCACCCTTGTACCCGGCGTGCATGCAGATGTGCAGGGGGTCTCTATCGTGTGAATGGGGTCGTCTTAGATTGTATGAAGGGTCTTCAAAAAGTTTCCGCACTTTTATGCACAGTGGTTATAAAAAGTCTACACACCCCTGTTAAAGTGTCCGGTTTCTGTGATATAAAAAAAAAAGGAGACAAAGATAAATCATTTCAGAACTTTTTCCACCTTTAGGCCGGATTCACACCGATGCATTTTTAGTGCTTTTTGAAGATTTGCACCGCAGTCCATTTATCGTGGTTTCCTATGGAAAATGTTCTGCAGTGCAAATCTGCAAAAAGCACTCAAAATGCAAAGGTGTAAATCCGGCCTAAAGGTCACCTATAAGCCGTACAACTCAGTTGAAAAACAAACTGAAATCTTTTAAGGGGGGGTGAGTAAAAATAAATAACAAAAATAATGCGGTTGCATAAGTGTGCACGCCCTCTTATAACAGGGGGTGTAGCTGTGTTCAGAATTACGCAATCACATTCAAACGCATGTTAAAAAGGAGTCAGTACACACCGACATCATTTAAAGTGCCTCTGATTAACCCCAAATAAAGGTCAGCTGTTCTAGGAGGTCTTTCCTGACATTTTCATCCAACAGCAAAAGCCATGGCCCTCAGAGAGCTTCCAAAGCATCAGAGGGATCTCATTGTTATAAAGCAGTGGTTCTCAACCCCTGTCCTTGGGACCCACTAACAGGCCAGGTTTGCAGGATAACTGAAATGCATCACATTTGCTGCTCAGTGATTGCAGAATTCTAGTCTGCATCTCCCCAAGGTAATACTTAAAATCTGGCCTCTTGGTGGGTCCTAAGGACCGGAGTTGAGAACCACTGATATAAGGTATCAGTCAGGGAAACGGTGCAAAAGAGTTTCCAAGGCATTGGATGTACCAGTGATGGGGAACCTTGGCACCCCCGATGTTTTGGAACTACATTTCCCATGATGCTCATGCACTATGCATTGTAGTTGAGCATCATGGGAAATGTAGTTCCAAAACATCGGGGGTGCCAAGGTTCCCCATCACTGATATACCATGGAACACAGTGAAGACCGTCGTCAGGGGAGGGCTGGCCCAGGGGGTAGGGTGGCAATTGCCCCCCAGGCCACCCTAACTTACATTTAAAATGGCCGATGACTGCTGCCCGCTCACACTTTTTTTTCTTGTGGAGGAAGGAAATAGGGCCCAGGGGCGCAGCCACCAACTAACTGCAGGCAAAGGGGGGGCACCCAGGGCTGGCCCTACCATGAATCCCGCTAGGCCCATTGGGTGGGCATGGATGGTGAGCTGATTCGGTGGTTCAATGGGCCACTTGACTGGACTTGCCCCCCAGGCCTACGGCTGCCAGCCCTCCCCTGACTGTCGCCATCAAGGGGAGAAAATCTGGCACAACGGTGACCTCACCAAGAACCGGACGTCCCTACAAAATTGGTGAAAAGACGAGAAGAAAACTGGTCGGGGAGGTGGCCAAGAAGTCTACAGCAATATAAAGGGGCTGCAGGAAAATCTGGCAAGTGCCTGCTGTGTGGTGACACCAATCTCCCGTATTCTCCATATGTCTGGGCTATGAGGTAGAGGGGCAAGATGGAAGCCTCTTCTTACCAAGAAAAACATCCAAGCCAAATTTTGCAAAAACATCTGAAGTCTCCCAAAACCATGCAGGAAAATGTGTTCTGGTCTGAAGAAACCAAGGTTGAACTTTTTGGCCATAATTTCAAAAGATACGTTTGGTGCAAAAACACTGCACATCACCAAAAAAACACCATACCCACCGTGAAGCATGGCGGAGGCAGCATCGTGCTTTGGGGCTGTTTTTCTTCAGCTGGAACAGGGGCCTTAGTCAAGGTGGAGGGAATTATGAAAAGTTCCAAATGCCAGTCAATATCTGCACAGAACCTTCAGGCTAGAAAGCTGAACATGAAGAGGAACTTCATCGTTCATCATGACAACGACCCAAAGCATTCATCCAAATCAACAACAGAATGGCTTCACCAGAAGAAGATTCAGGTTTTGGAATGGCCCAGACCTGAATCCACTTGAAAATATGTGGGGGTGATCTGAGGAGGGCTGTGCCCAGGAGATGCCCTCACAATCTGACAGATTTGGAGTGTTTTTGCAAAGAAGAGCGGGCAAATTTTGCCAAGTCAAGATGTGCCATGCCGATAGACCCATACTCTGATCCCAGCCTAGTCTCAAAATACCAACCTAACCGTCCTCTTCGCTCCTCCCAAGACCTCCTGCTCTCCAGCTCCCTCATCGCCTCCTCTCATACTCGCCTCCAAGACTTCTCCCGAGCATCTCCCACCCTCTGGAACTCCCTACCCCAATCTGTCAGACTGTCCCCCAAATTTATCCACCTTCAGGCGATCCCTGAAAACTTTTCTCTTCAGGGAAGCCTATCCTGCCTCCTCCTAACAAACACACTTCTTATCTTCTCAATCAGCAGTTACTGCCCTTTCGCATCATTTAACCCTCCCTCTTAGATTGTAAGCTCTCAGGAGCAGGGCCCTCTGATCCCTCCTGTATTGAATTGTATTGTAATTGTACTGCCTGCCCTAATATTGTAAAGCGCTGCGCAAACTGTCGGCGCCATAAACATCCTGTATTATAATAATAATAATACCCAAAAAGTACTGGGATGAAATCAAAAGGAATCTTCAACAAAGTATTAGTGTAAGGGTGTGCAAACTTATGCAACCATATTATTTTAATTTTTTTTATTTTTACTTCCCTCTACCTAATAGGTTTCAGTTTTCCGTTCAACCGAGTTGTACGGTTTATAGGTCACATTAAAGGTGGAAAAAGTGCAATATTGCGGTATAACGACATTTCTTTAATAAAAATCTTTTATGGATAAAAAAAAAAAAAAAAAAAGGTGGGAAAAGTTCTGAAATTATTTTTCTTTCTTTTTATTTTTTACATCACAGAAACATGGGGGGGGGGGGGGGGTCTAGAATATTTATATCCACTGTATATATATATAACTTAATTTTAAAAAGTGCGGAATCTTTTTGATGAACACTCATAGAATTGTAGATTTTAATGCACTAAAGTATAATTCCAGCAAACACTTTTTAAGCAATTTCAGCAATAAGATTTTTTTTATTTATTTTTTTCTTTTGAGAAAAAAATAAATAAAGTAAAGTGTATTTCTACTTTTCGCAGCCCCAGTGGGATAACGCCTCCTTTATATTTATTGTTCCCATTCACATAGCATAGCTATTTAACCCCTTCAGCCCCGGAAGGATTTCACACTTTAGGACCAGAGCACTTTTTGCGATTCAGCACTGCGTCGCTTTAACTGACAATTGCGCGGTCGTGCGACGTTGTACCCAAACTAAATTTGTGTCCTTTTTTTCCCCACAAATAGAGCTTTCTTTTGGTGGTATTTGATCCCCTCTGCGTCACTTCTATAAACAAAAAAATTTTGCAAGAGACCCAATATTTCTTACTTTTTGCTAAAATCCAAATCCAAAAAAAAATATATAAAAAAAACAATTTTTTTCATTGGTTTTGGCCGATTTATATTCTTTCTCATATTTTTGGTAAAAAAAAAAAATCGCAAGCGGCATTTATTGATTGGTTTGCGTAAAAGTTGCAGCGTTTACGAATAATGAGAATTCATTTATGGGGTTTTTATTTTTATTTTTTTCTAGTAAAGTCCTTTTTTTTTGGCCCACAAATAGAGCTTTCTTTTGGTGGCAATCGGCGTCTATTGATTGGTTTGCGTAAAAGTTGCCGCGTTTACGAATGATGAGAATTCATTTATGAGTTGTTTTTTTTTTTTTTTTTTTACTAGTAGTGTCCTTTTTTTTGCCCACAAATAGAGCTTTCTTTTGGTGCCATTTGATCACCTCTACGATTTTTAATTTTTGCTCTGTAAACAAAAAAAGAGTGTCAATTTTGCAAAAAAAATGTCATACTTTTTGCTAAAATACATATCCAAAAAAAAAATATATATATATATATATATATATATAAACTAATTTATTCATCAGTTTTGGCCAATATATATTTTCTCCAATTCTCTCCAGATTTATATTCTTCCTCATATTTTTGGTAAAAAAAAAATCGCAATCGGCGTTTATTGACTGGTTTGCGCAAAAGTTGCTGCGTTTACGAATGATGAGAATTCATTCATGGGGTTTTTATTTTATTTTTTTTAATTTTTTACTAGTAAAGTCCTTTTTTTTGCCCACAAATAGAGCTTTCTTTTGGTGGTATTTTATCACCTCTGCGATTTAAAATATTTGCGCTATAAACAAAGAGCGACAATTTTGCAAAAAAACAATATTTCTTACTTTTTGCTAAAATACATATCCAAAAAAATATATATATATATTCAGTTTTGGCTGATATATATTCTCTCCAGATTTATATTCTTCCTCATATTTTTGGTAAAAAAAATCGCAATCGGCGTATATTGATTGGTTTGCGCAAAAGTTGCCGCGTTTACAAATGATGAGAATTCATTCATGGGGTTTTTATTTTATTTTTAAATTTTTTTTACTAGTAAAGTCCTTTTTTTGCCCACAAACAGAGCTTTCTTTTGGTGGCATTTGATCACCTCTGCGCTTTTTAATTTTTGCGCTATAAACAAAGAGCGACAATTTTGCAAAAAAAAACAATATTTCTTACTTTTTTGCTAAAATACAAATCCAATATATATATATATAAAATAAGATTCAGGTTCATTTTTTGTTTATTCAGAGATTCGGATATTTCTGAATCTCTAAATGAAAGAATAAGAAATTTTGTTGAAATTTGTTAATTTTGTTTCCTTTATTTGTTTTCTAACGAATTCCAAACGATTGGAATTCTGTGTAGAAGAATAGCTGGTTGTTAAGGAGCGGGGCTGGGAAGCCGACTGCCGCGCCCTTAACAACCGACGACTCATCAGCTGTCAGCGGGCTTCCCCACTGACAGCTGAAATGTAAACACGAGAATGCCAGCAATAGAAAATTCAGAAAACAAAACTGCCTGCGCCCCCCCCCCCCCCCATTCATATTTGGCCTTTCAAGGTCTAGGATTGGATCTGGAGGAGAACCCCATGCCGTTTTTAAAGAAAAAAAAACAGTGTGGGGTGCCCCCAAAATCCATACCAGACCCTTATCTGAGCACATAGCCTGGCAGGCCAGGAAAGGGGGGGGGGATCAGCGAGCACCCCACCTTCTCAACCATACCAGGCCACATGCCCTCAATATGGGGGAGTGCTTTGCTCTGCCCCCCCAACCCAAAGCACCTTTGGGTGGGAAATCTTTCCAGGGTTGAGGTGGTTAATGGAAAAGGGAATCTTTTTTTTTTTATTAGGGTTACAAACACCTTAAGACTTTTTGCCCCCCACTCCAAAGCACCTTGTCTCCGTGTTGATGGGGACAAGGGCCTCTATCCCACAACCCTGGGCGGTGGTTGTCGGGGGTCTGTGGGCAGGGGACTTATCAGAATCTGGAAGCCCCCTTTAACAAGCACCCCAGATCCAGACCCCCCCCCCCCCAAAGTGAATGAGCACATAGTACCCCTACCCATTCACAAAAAGTGTAAAAGAGAATAAAGACAGTGCACAAGATTTCGACAAATCTTTTATTGAAAAAAAAATGTTCCCAGGTTCAACATCCTTTATCACGATGCCCGCCGCACCGCCGGACCCGGAAACCGAAAAGAAACCCCTCTGGCCTCGTTGAACGTTCCGACTGCTTGCGCCACCATTTGACTATTATTAAATAGCTAAGGGGCGGAGTTGGGTGACCTCACCCTGTGTGATATCACCGACTGGGGCATGCTGGGCCAATGATTTTACAAGAGGCGGGGTCACCTGCTGACGTCATCGGATGACTTGTTAAAGGGGGCTTCCAGATTCCGATAAGCCCCACACCCGCAGACCCCCCACAACCACCGCCCAGGGTTGTGGGATAGAGACCCTTGTCCCCATCAACACGGGGACAAGGTGCTTTGGAGTGGGGGGGGGGGCAGAGAGTCTTAAAGCGGTAGTAAACCCATTCATTTAATAGGTTAAAAACCAGTTACATATCCGGCACGTGCCGGAAATGTAACACTCCCATTGGCTGTGCTCTAAACCAAACTGTCAAACCATCCAATGGCTGGTGTCATAGCTGATCACATGTGCAGCATCATGGCAGTTGTAGATTAAACAGAGGCCAAGATGGCGGCTTCCTTGGCTGAAAATGATAGGAGGGTTTAAAGTGTTTGGCGGCCTAAAAAAAAAAAAAAAAAATAACCACTTCAGCCCCGGAAGGATTTCCCACTGTAGGACCAGAGCACTTTTTGAGATTCGGCGCTGCGTCTCTTTAACTGACAGTTGGGTCGTGGCGACGTTGTACCCAATCAAAACTTGCGTCCTTTTTTCCCCATAAATAGAGATTTCTTTTGGTGGTATTTGGTCCCCTCTGCTTCATTTCTGATCGCCGCTATAAACAAAAAAAGAGCGACAATTTAGCAAAAAAAAAAAAAAAAAAAAATATTTGTTACTTTTTGCTAAAATCCAAAAAAAAAAAAAAAATATATAAAAAAACAATGTATTCATCGGTTTTGTCCGATTTATATTATTCCTCATATTTTTGCTAAAAAAAAAAATTGCAATCAGCGTTTATTGATTGGTTTGCGCAAAAGTGGCCGCGTTTACAAACCATGAGAATTCATTTATGGGGTTTTTATTTATTTATGTATTTTTTTACTAGTAATGACGGCGATCTGTGATTTTTAGCGGGATTGTGACATTGCGGCGGACATGTCGAACGCTTTTGACACTTTTTTGGGAGCATTGACAGTAAAGTCCTTTTTTTTTTTGTCCACAAATAGAGCTTTTTTTGGTGGTAATTGATCACTTCAGCAATTTTAAATTTTTGCACTATAAACAAAGGGCGACAATTTTGCAAAAAAACAATATTTCTTACTTTTTTCTAAAATACATATTAAAATTAAAAAAAAAAAAATATATATATATATATATTTATTCATCAGTTTTGGCCGATATATATTCTCTCCAATTCTTTCCAGATTTATATTCTTCCTCATATTTTTGGTAAAAAAAAAATCGCAATCGGCGCATATTGATTGGTTTGCGCAAAAGTTGCCACGTTTGCAAACCATGAGAATTAATTTATGGGGTTTTTAAGTTTTTTTTTACTAGTAAAGTCCTTTTTTTTTGCCCACAAATGGAGCTTTCTTTTGGTGGCATTTGATCACCTCTGCAATTTTTAATTTTTGCGCTAGTAATGGCAGCGATCTGCGATTTTTATTGAGATTTTGATATTGCGGCGGACATGTCGAACATTTTTGACACTTTTTTGGGACCAATGACATTTATACAGCAATCAGAAATATAAATATCCACTGATTACTGTATAAATGTCATTGGCAGTGAAGGGGTTAACCTGCAGGGAGAGATCTAGGGGGTAACTGTGTACCCTAGGCGTGTTCTAACTGTGAGGGGGCTAGGCTACCAGGGGCATAAGAGATCTAACTGATCCCAGTGACAAGGATCAGTAGATCTCTGACATGCCGGCTGACAGAGCGTGTTTTTGTTCTCTGCTAAGCAAGTCTGCCTGAGCCGCGGCCACGCTCCTGCAGAGTGCAGCGGGCACGAGGGCACGCCCCCATCTGCTACAGCGCATGCGCGAGCCGCCGTTTATAGACAGCGATTCGCGGGACAGAGCCATTCTGTAGCAGACGCGGTCAGGAAGCGGTTAAAGCAAGATAAACAGGGCAGTTCTTGTGCTGTGTAATTTGTCCCTTTGTGTAATGTAATATACCTGCCTTATTCTGCCTGTCCCTGTGCCCCCCTGTCTCTGCTGACCATGGTAATCGTGGCTGCTGAGCCCTGATATCGTGGTCAGTTTACGTGCCTCCATCATCATGCTGCTATTTGTTTAACCACTTGCCGACCGCCGATCGGCATCTGACGGCGACAAAGTGGTTCGTTATCGCAAAACGCCGTCATACGACGGCGGCTGCGATAACGCGCACTGTGAGCGCGCGCGCGCCGCCGGAGGCGCGCCCGCGCGCTCACTGTGTCCGGGGGGGTCCAGGGAGCGGGTGCGGCGGCTTCGATTGCCGCCGGCTACCCGCGATGGCCCCCCCGGAGCGAATGAGCGGGGTCCGTGTATGTAAACACGGACCTCCGCTCTGTGTGAGGGGGAAGGGAAGTGATCACAGCCTTCTCGTACATGAAGGCTGTGATAACTTCCTTTCCCCAGATAGTGCAGTCCCCCTACAGTTAGAACACGCCCAGGGAACATAGTTAACCCTTAGCGCGCCCCCTGCAGGTTAACCCCTTCACTGCCAATGGCATTTACACAGTAATCAGTGCATTTTTATAGCACTGATCGCTGAGTAAGCGAGGCCCCCCCGGTAGCGCCCATCGGCCGCCGTTAGCTTCGGCGGCGTGGGCGAGGGACCTGGGGGGGCCTGTGTCACTCGCGCGCCCGCGCGGAGGCCGCCGCGCGCGCGCGAGTGTCACGCG
>BLSH010352509.1:3800-14683 GCA_018402905.1 Glandirana rugosa | reverse complement strand
CGGGAAATTGTATTTTACACGGGTAGTCTCAAGGGGAATTGTATTTTACACGGGTAGTCTCAAAGGGGAACTCTGATGGGCACATTTTATGTTAAGGGGCACTCTGATGGGTACATTTTATGTTGAGGGGCACTCTGACGGGCACATTTTATGTTAAGAGGCACTCTGATGGACACATTTTATGTTAAGGGGCACTCTGATGGGTACATTTTATGTTAAGGGGCACACTGATGGGCACATTTTATGTTAAGGGGCACTCTGATGGGCACATTTTATGATAAGGGGCACACTGATGGGCACATTTTATGTTAAGTGGCACTCTGATGGGCACATTTTATGTTAAGGGGCACTCTGATGGGCACGTTTTATGATAAGGGGCCCACTGATGGGTACATTTTATGTTAAAGGGCACACTGATGGGCACATTTTATGTTAAGGAGGCACTTTGATGGGCACAACATAAAATGTGCCCATCACAGTGAACCTTAACATAAAATGTGCCCAATAGCATGTCCCTTAACAGAAAGTGTGCCCATAAGCGTGCCCCTTTAAATACCAAGCACATACATCATATATACCTTGAGGGCAGGCAGGGAGCGGGAGCCAGCAGAGGTAGTAAGTTGCAGGGGACGGGGCACTCATATGATATCACACCATACCTCATGGCCGGCAGGGAGTGAGAGGGTCGCAAGATAGTGAGCAGCAGGGGGCGGGGTGCACACGCAATGTCATTGGTTGCTGGGATGCCCGCGGTCCCGGCAACCATCGACTTCTGAGGATGTCGCACTTTACACTGACGGGCTGATGGTCCGGACAGGAGTGTTTTTCGGTCCATGTTTGGACCGCGGGCCGCCATTTTAATCTATCTAACAGGTATTTATATAGCATTGACAATTTAAAGCACTTTACACACATACAGCGCATTGTACAGTCACATCAGCCTCTGCCCTCAAAGAGCTTACAATCTAAGGTCCCTAGCTCACATCCATACAGATATATACTAGGGCCAATTTAGACCCGGAGCTAATTACCCTACCATTATGTCTATTGGAGTTCCCAACCTTCGAACTTGAGAAAGAGGAACCCCTTGGGCTGGAGAAGACATGAGGTGCACATCTCACAAAAGTAAGTACACCCCTCACATTTGTGTAAATATTTTATTCTATCTTTTCATGTGACAACACTGAAGAGCTGACACTTTGCTACAATGTAAAGTAGTGAGTGTACAGCTTGTATAACAGTGTAAATTTACTGTCCCCTCAAAATAACTCAACACACAGCCATTAATGTCTAAACCGCTGGCAACAAAAGTGAGTACACCCCTAAGTGAAAATGTCCAAATTGGGCCCAAAGTGTCAATATTTTGTGTGGCCACCATTATTTTCCAGCACTGCCTTAACCCTCTTGGGCACAGAGTTCACCGGAGCTTCACAGGTTGCCACTGGAGTTCTCTTCCCCTCCTCCATGACGACATCACAGAGCTGGTGGATGTTAGAGACCTTGGGTTCCTCCACCTTCCGTTTGAGGAGCCCCACAGATGCTCAATAGGGTTTAGGTCTGGAGAAATGCTTGGCCAGTCCATCACCTTTACCCTCAGCTTCTTTAGCAAGGCAGTGGTCGTCTTGGAACTCTCTTGGGCACCCTAAGTGAAAATGTCTAAATTTGGCCCAAAGTGTCAATATTTTTTGTGGCCACCATTATTTTCCAGCACTGCTTTAACCCTCTTGGGCATGGAGTTCACCAGAGCTTCACAGGTTGCCACTGGAGTCCTCTTCCATTCCTCCATGACCACATCGCTGAGTCCATTGCAATGCACGGAGGCGACTTGTCAGGCGTCTGACAAGTCGCCCCTGTGTGAACCGGCTTTTGTTTTTTATTCTTTCCTTTAGAATTACTTAAAGCAGGGTTTCTCAACCAGGGTTCCTCCAGAGGTTGCTAGGGGTTTCCTTGAGCAATGGTAAATTTCTACCTCTCAGATAAATTCCCAATGGCACCATTGATCTTTTTAGCCATCTGTAAGGGGTAATTCTTGCCAATGACCACAAGTGTAAGGAGCATTCTTCCCATTGACCATCACACTAATGTATCATGAGTTGTAGATTCTTAATTTTTAGCAGGGGTTCCCCGAGACCGGAGAATTATTTCAAGGGTTCCTCAGTGTTGAAAAGGTTGAGAAAGGCTGCCTTAAAGCATCCACACAGGCACATGGGCGTCCGTAGAACTTTTTCCAGGGGGGGGGGGGCATAATTTCAAGGTCATCCATGCTCTGCCCCTTTTTGTCAATGTCATAATTACATTATCACGGTCAGAGACTGCAGACGTTGTACAGGAGATGGTCAGAGACTGCAGACATGATCCAGGAGATGTCAGAGACTGCAGACGTGATACAGGAGATGGTCAGAGACTGCAGACGTGATACAGGAGACAGTCAGAGACTGCGGACACGATACAGGAGACGGTCAGAAACTGCAGACATGGTACAGGAGACAGTCAGAAACTGCAGACATGGTACAGGAGACGGTCAGAGACTGCGGACATAATACAAGATACGGTCAGAGACTGCGGACATAGTACAGGAGATGGTCAGGGACTGCAGACATAGTACAGGATACGGTCAGAGACTGCAGACATACTACAGGAGATGGTCAGAGATTGCAGACATGGTACAGGAGACAGTCAGAGACTGAGGACATAGTACAGGATACGGTCAGAGACTGCGGACATGGAACAGGAGACAGTCAGAGACTGCATACATAGCACAGGAGACAGTCAGAGACTGCAGACATAGCACAGGAGACAGTCAGAGACTGCAAACATAGCACAGGAGACAGTCAGAGACTGCGGACATGGTACAGGAAACGGTCAGAGACTGCATACATTGCCCAAGAGACTGTCAGAAATTGCATACATGGCTCAAGAGGATAAGGACCTAGTGGGGAACCCCTGATCTGATCCCTGATTCCAGGGGGGGGGGGCAATTGCCCCTACCCGCGGACGCCCATGCACAGGCACCGACAAGGATTGTCAGCTCCATCTATAGGCCATAATGCAGTATTTTCCTAAAATAAAATAAAAAAATACTGCAGTATGGCCACTAGGTGGAGCTGATGACCATAGGAGATAATCATATTACAATACGGCACCTGTATGAATGTTTAAGACATCTGCACAGCAAATGTTTTTTTACATAGATGCCAATAGGTTTTGGAAATGCTGACATGTACCTTATTGATTTAGGCAGAGGGTGGGTATTGACATTCCACTTTAACGTGTGACTCACCTTTCAGTTAACATTTAAAGTATTCTCATAACGTTCCTCTGGATCACCTGCGCTGCCATGTAACAAGTTCTGCATGAAAGACACAAAGTCACAACAGTCAATACATATAATCTTCTAATGTAGTAAAGCTTTCAACGGTCTGTAAACCGTGAATCACAGAGCTAAAGGGAGGAAATATTACATTAGCTCTAATCTCCCGACTCCGAGATGTTTGTGCAATGCTAAAAGGATTAGATGTCCCTCCTTGTCATTCCACCAACCAGCCACTAAGGAGCCTGTTTATAAAAGAGAGCTGAAAACCCTGGCTGGAGCTTCTGAGAGGACCAGGAAATGGTTTTCTGCTTCTCTTACTGTACAGGAACATTGCTAAACCTCACCAATGAACGCTACATGGCCAACAGTTTCTGGAAACCTGGCCATCACATCTGCTATGTAGCCAAAAGTGTGGACCCCCCTCCAAATGATGGAGCTCGGGTGTTTCCAATGAAGGGTGCTCTGATGGACCACTGGGCACCCAACCTGGATGCCTCCATCAAGATACAGCTTCCTCCACTTTGTTATCAGGAACCAGGTATTATAGCTGAGCACCCAAGAACTAGACGACACTAGCTTAGGTGCAAACTGGAACTGACTTTATTGTAAACTCACACAGAATATATACCAAACAAAATCAAATAAGAGCTTGATCACATAAACATAAACAGTATGCTAATCAACCTCTAGTCACTTAAAGCGGAGTTCCACCCAGAATTTTTTATTTTTTTTGGCATCCACTCTTTTAATACTAAATAGATGTAACCTTTTGTTTCCTTACTTTCAAACCACCTATTAATTCCATGTATTTTTTACTCACAATTTCGTTTCTCTCACTGCTGGACTTTTCCATTTTAGGTGAGGGCATCTGGAGCCCATCCGTAGTCTCCTGCCATCTCTTCCTGAAAGAAGTGCATGGTGGGTAACCATCATGCACTCATCGATCTCTGTCCGCCTTAAATCGCGACATTTCTTGTCTGGAAATAACACGATTTTACAGTACGGGGAAGCCCACTGACTCCTGGGAAGTGATGGGTCACATCTCCCAGGAGGCCAGGTAAAGCAGGAAGTGAGGAGAAGAGCCTAGGACCAAAAAGGGGCAGAATACAGGGACCACCTAGCAACAAACGACTTAGGGTGAGTATACATTTTTTTTTCCTTCAAAGGTAAGTCTATATAGGCAAAGGACTTGAATGATGTAAAAAAAAATTCTGAGTGGAACCCCGCTTTAACCACTTCAGCCCCGGAAGGATTTCACACTTTAGGACCGAAGCCCTTTTTTGCGATTCGGCACTGCGTCGCTTTAACTGACAATTGCGCGGTCGTGCGGCGTTGTAGCCAAACGAAATTTGCATCCTTTTTTTCCCACAAATAGAGCTTTCTTTTGGTGGTATTTGATCACCGCTGCGTCATTTCTGATCGCCGCTATAAACAAAAGAAGAGCGACAATTTTGCAAAAAAACCCCAAATTTCTTACTTTTTGCTAAAATACAAATCCAAAAAAAAAATATAAAAAAACATTTTTTTTCATCGGTTTGGCCGATTTATATTCTTCCTCATATTTGTGATAAAAAAAAATCACAATCGCCGTTTATTGATTGGTTTGCGCAAAAGTGGTTGCGTTTACGGATGATGAGAATTAATTTCTGGGGTTTTTATTTTTTTTTATTTTTTACTAGTAATGGCGGCGATCTGCGATTTTTAGTGGTACTGCGATATTTCAGCGGACATGTCGGAACATTTTGACACTTTTTTGGGACCATTGGCATTTATACAGCGATCAGTGCTATAAAAATGCACTGATTACTGTGTAAATGCCATTGGCAGTGAAGGGGTTAACCTGCAGGGGGCGCTCTAAGGGTTAACTGTGTTCCCTGGGTGTGTTCTAACTGTGGGGGGACTGCCCTAGCTGGGGAAGGGAAGCGATCACAGCTTCCGTGTAGAGGAAGGCTGTGATCACAACCCTTCCCCCCTCACAGAACGGAGGTCCGTGTTTACATACATGGACCTCCGTTCTTTTACTCCAGGGGGGGCATCGCAGGTGGCCGGCGGAGATCGACTCCGCCGCTCCCACTCCCTGGCCCTCCCCGAACACAGTGAGCGTGCGGGTGCGCCTCCGGCGGCGCGCGCGCGCTCACTGGGAGCGATCTCGGGGCCGCCGTCATATGAAGGCGATCCACGTTACAGAGCCACTCTGTCGCCGTCAAATGCCGATCAGCCGTCGGCAAGTGGTTAAACAAGCCTAGGTGCCCAGACCATTCGGCACCAGTTCCCCAGTAAGACCCAGTAAATAAAACCTAGGGCTGTCGAAATCGCTAAAAGGATTAACAGACAGACAAAAACAATAGATGACTTAATTAACAATGGGAATTCACACCTAGGAGGCACACAATGGGGAAATTATACCAATGCGAGAAAGTAAACATATTATTGCAGGAGACACCAGCATTAGGTTGTTTTGAGCTGATTATATTAACACCTGTTCTGTGTCTGATTTGGGCATAGACGCCGCAAATCTCTATCCGGGCCCACCAGTGCTCAGAGTCTGTGTGTTTCAGGGAGACCTGGACTCTCAAGTAAAACTACTCCAGAGGTCCCCCAGGCACACACTTCCCAAAGAATAGAGCCCCCCTCAAAAGCCAGGGCCCATAGTCAGTGGGCAAGAGGCCACCCTACAGTCCCCTCCAAAAGCCCCTATGCGAGCCGGGTCTGTCACAGGTACTGTTAATATTTCATCATACAAAGACAATGCAGACAATTGTACTCTTCCAACCTTGTGGTAACAGTTTGGTGAAGACGCTTTCTCTGTTCCCCTGTGTACAAAGCCAGCTTCATAAAGACATGGTTTGACCATCCTGATGTGGGGGAACTTGAGTGGCCTGCACAGAGTCCTGACCTCAACCCTACTGAGCACCTTTGGGATGAACAGGAACACTGAATGGTTTTCTCATCCAATATCAGTGCCCAACCTCACAAATGGGTCACAGATTCCCACAGATGCCCTCCAAAAATGTATGGAAAGCCTTCCCAGAAGAGAGGAGGTGTTGTAAGCTCAAAGGGGGAAAAGCTGCATATTAATGGCCATGGGGGGACCAATTCCTTATTAATATGCATGGGTGCCTGCAGCTCAAATATAATGGCCATTGGGGGACCAACTCCATATTTATGGCTATTGGGGGGGGACCAACTTCATATTAATGGCCATTGGGGACCAACTCCATATTAATGCCCACTGGGGTCCAACTCTGTATCAATGGCAATTGGGGACCAACTCCATATTATTGGTCACTGGGGACAAACTCTGTATTAATGGCCATTGGGGACCAAGTCCATATTAATGGCCACTGGGGACCAACTCTGTATTAATGGCCATTGGGGACCAAGTCCATATTGATGGTTATGGTGTTGAAATAGGAAGTCCAACGAGCTTGGCATGGTAGAGGGCCCACAGACTTTTGGTCATACTGTATAATGTACATCCATAAAAGGAAATATTTAGACATTCCAGTGATTTTATGTGTAGAAGTGATCAGATTGATGTATATCATTTTATCAATGTCTAATAATGTATTAAAAAGCTTCTTACTATGCATGCTTTGCAATTAAATACTTGGATTTGCCATATGTCCTCGTTATGTTCATATGTACTTCTTCCCGCTTTACAGTGCTACACAGTGACTGTGCCGTACTGCTCCTTATTATAATTCAAATCTAGGAGGTTTATTTACTATGGAAAAATGTTTATCTTGCAGCGTGAATGTTGACTTAATTTAGATGAATCTGTGCTTGCTTCAGTAATCCAATCACGCACAAGAAAAAATCGTGTTAATTTAGTTTATACATATTTAGGTATTTATTTACTACCGTACGTAAAATCAAACCTTCTTTAATGCATCAACCCCTGTAACTCAGATAACTCACTAAAAACAATGCTGTCCCTGTGCAGCTGATCTCTCATTTCAACAGCGGTTAAGCAGGAAGGTTGAGTAAGACCAAGTGAGGTACAGAGCTCCCTCCAGTGGCTAATCTAAGCATTTCTATACTGAAAGTGCAACCCCAGCCCAAACGTTTTGTTTCGGTTTTGAGTAAAGTGAAAACAAGTTTGGTTTTTACTGCTCTGTGGTTTAAATTCAGAAGGTGCTAGCGGTTGCAAAGCGAAATTAAATATGTAGCTTAGAAATAGGTTGTAATTTGGACCATGGAGTAAAAGTGAATGCAGAAGACTAGCCCAAGTTCTCTGATGACGGATCCCCCCACCTGCTCACTCTCACTCTCCAACGCATTGGCTTCAAAGACGACAGGTACTGTCATACATTCGCAGTTTTCAATCTCTATCCAACATTCTATCCGAACCATTGGGATTTGACGCTCTACTTCTACAAAGCTGACCCCCGACACATATAGTCTCTTTTTACTAAATGTCTTCTCCCCTGACTTGCCATTGTACACGCAGACTTGGGAACTAAGGCATTCTATCTCACGAATGGGCTGGCAAAAATGCTTTATTCTGACTGGCAACCCCAACCCAGGAGAAAGGGTTTAAACTGGTGAGGAGATGGTACATATGCCCCACAAACATTTGATCCTTCCCTATCAGAGACTTGCTGGAGATGTTCAACTTCTAGGGGTACCATGCTCCACATCTGGTGGGGATGCCCTCCTAATTCTGGCAATTGATCTTTGCTCTATACTGCAGGCTGATGGCGACATCCCTCCAACACTCAACGGAGATAGCCCTTCTTTCAATGATCCCGGGCCCTATAAAATCAATCAAAAAAGATGTGCTCCGCCACTTTTTTTGCGGCAGCACGGACAGTAATCCCCCGACACTGGAAATCAACGGAAGTGCCCTCCCTTCTGGACCGGGCTATTAAGGTAGATCATATAAGAGACTTAGAACGCCTGCTGGCCGAAGAAAACGACAAAGAGGACCAGTTCTCCACCACATGGTCCTCTTGGTCTACATTTCGATTCTCCTCAGAGTTTGTGACGTGGGCCGAGGGCGATCCACCTACCTGTGTTGCCAACCTCCCGCAGCATTTTTTACTGGCAAAACATGGAAACTTTACTGGCGGAGCACATTTTTTACTGGCAGATTGAAAAATAACAGAACTCCTATTAAAAACTAAGACAATTGATATTTAAACACAACATGGAAACACTGACAATACCCATATCAAGTAATTTGCTTGGTTTACACTTAAAAAAATAACCACAGCATGACAAATTATGAGACCCTGATATTTATAGACAGTTGTAAAAATCTAACTGTCAGTAAATTTACTGGCGGTTGGCAACCCTGCCACCTACCCCTGTTTCATAGTCATGTTGGAGTGTCTCTTACTTTTATTCCCACCTGATACTCATCTCTTGATTCCTTATATATGTAATATTATTTAGATTTATGAGCTGAATTGTGATCCCAACAATATCTACCCTCTTCCTGCCCTATATTCTTGCTTATTCAGTTGTATTTTGGAAGAATACGATTTAAGCTACCATATATTTTTTATATATAATATACAATCTTTTGTTCTCTTTGAACCACTTATCCAAAGAAAGTTTCTGTTTTTCTGTTATCAGTTTGGTGTTGATACCCGTGCGCCATGTTTTAGCTATAATGAGTATATAGCGATGACATGGACCAGATACATCTGACGAACTTGTAATCTCCATATCTCATATACATGTTTCAACTGTGTCCCTTTTTTTCTCTCCCTCTCTCTCTTAGAGCTGCACAATTAATCGTAATAAAATCGCGATCTCGATTCAACACCCCCCCGCGATCTCCATCAGGCATTACTGCGATTTTCAGTGCAGTTAATGGAGTCTGACTTGCGGGGCGACTCAGCGCGAATTGACTTTAATAAAAGTCAATGCAAGTCGCCTGAAGTCTTTTCTAAGTCGGAGCAACTTGAGTCTCTGGGCAGAGAGCCAAGTCTGGGCAGAAAGCCAAGTTCTGAAGTCACGCTGATAAAAGAAGCTAACAAGATACAATGTAATTACTTCAAAGGAATGAACTCCCGAGTATAGAAGATGTTCAGTTTAACCATTTAAAGACTAAATCTTTTCTGATTTGCTGCTTACAAATAAAAATTCAGTATTTTTTGCTAGAAAATGCCTTAGACTCCCCAAACACTATATATATTTTTTTTAGCAGAGATCCTAGAGAATAAGATGGCGGTTGTTGCAATCTTTTATGTCACGTGGTATTTGCGCAGCGGTCTTTCAAACGCAGTTTTTTTGGAAAGATGACCCTTTCAAAAACCTAATTGTGATCTTTATTCTAAGCAAAAAAATTGTGATTCTCATTTTGGCCAGAATCGTGCAGCTCTACTCTCTTTCCTTTCTTTTTCCAATGTACCTTACACTATTGTAAATTCTGATTTTTCTCAATAAAATAAGATTGTAGCTCAGTAACCTCTTCCCTGCATCTGCAGCAACAATCAAGCCACAAAGGTAAGTAGTTTGTTCTGAACCAATAAGAGTCAGGTGTTCTAATACAGTCTGAGTGCCACTTTGCTTTTTTGCTGCAGTACAGCACTGCCCTGTAACAGTGTTAGGACCTGGATCGCCTGCTGGTGGCACTTTGGTTCCCTGGGTGGAGGGTTGAAATTTCAGTGTCTCCTAGCAGCCAGCAGATCCCAGTAATTAGTTTCCACCTGTTGCTGGCTGCTGGGAGCAAAACACTTGAGAAAAAGGCACTATTAGGGGAGGCCCTAAATACCCTCCCAGCAGCCAGCAGATCCCATTAATTAGTTTCCACCTGTTGCTGGCTGCTGGGAGGGTATTTAGGTCATATAATAATAGCACCTTTTTCTCAAGTGTTTTGCTTGCTGCCAGATACTGATAGCCATGATTCTGCTCTTGCTCCTGCCCTGTAACTTCTCTCCCTTGTTCCTGGTCCCAGTTTTTGTTCCCCCTTCCCATCTGCTCCCTGCACCTCCATATTTCCCCTGCCTTTCAGTGTTCCCCATTTTGTATATATTGTATAAAGTTAGTTGTTAGCTAGGCTTTTCTTTGTTAGTTATTAGTCAGGAGGGGTTTTGGTTCTCTTATATTTTCATGTTTTCTGTGTGTTGGTGTTTGGATGGATTTTGCTTCACTGTAAATAAATATCACTTAAACCATGCACAGTCTGATCCCAGTCTTCTGAGCATAGGTGTGCGCAGCCTATTGCATTAGGGTGTGCACCCCAAAACACACACTATCGATCACTCACGATGTTCATTCAGAGAGGGAAGGGGCCTGTAAATGACATATTTAACCGCCCTTCCCCCTACTCATCCTAAAACATCCGAGCAGCAACAGCTGGCCGGAGAGGAGAGGAGGAAAGTCGGAAGCGCTGCGAGGGGAAGGGGGGGAGCCAGGGCAGTAGGGTGAATCTTTGCTGCATAGGGTGATTAGGGTGTGCCTTTGCACACCTGGCACACCCTGTGTGCACGCCTATGCTTCTAAATGTAGCCACGCAGATCTGGCCATCCCTGCTGCTGATTCCTGTTTTCCAAGGGGATCGCTACCCTGAGTATACGAGTCTTCTGACCCTAGTCTGACACGTACCAAATTCACT
>BLSH010352484.1:155545-169022 GCA_018402905.1 Glandirana rugosa | reverse complement strand
GACCAGGCAGGCTTGAAGCCCTGTTTCAGGCCCAGGCCCAGGCCTGCCTTGGGCTTGCTAGCGTGCCTGTTGCTTGCCGTGCGATCGTTCGGGTTCCGTCCGGACCCGGACCCGGACTTTGTCCCGAAGTTCGGACGGACCAGCAGAACCCGAACTTCCAGGTGTTCGCTCAACTCTAGTCTTCATCCCAGCCGATTTTTCAATCGGCTGTTGGGTGCTGCTGCCTCCATCTCCACTAAGGGAATATGGTTCCCCAGGGTACTGCACTTTGTGAATGGCCCGGTGGCATGGGAAGGAGGAGGGGGGCCAAACTTTAGGCTGACTTCACCACGGCAAGATCAATCGGAAATGGGAGCTGGTACCTGTCAAAACCAGGTACCCACTCTCCCCTGAAAGGTGCCAAATGTGGAGGCCAAGGGGAGGAGGAGGTAAAAAAGCGGAGCTTCCCCTTTAGGGTGGAGCTCCGCTTTAAGACTATTATTCATGACTTTTGTGGGAATGCTGAAACATTCACACTACAGTTATTTTTTTAAAATAAACCCCATAGAGACCAAACTGCTTAAAAAAGACTAACTGGTTTCTGATACTGACTGCTGAAATAAACATGATAAGACACTAAGGGTGGGGGGGTTACTAAAACAGGAGAGTGCAAAAGCTGGTGCAGTTCTGCACAGAAACCAGCCAGCTTTCAGGTTTTATTGTCAAACCTTAATTGAACAAGCTGAAGAAAGAAGCCAAATCTAGCTAGTATGTCCCACAGATATGACCACTCAACACTACTGAATGCCTCAACATCATCTAAAATTAATATCATTCTATTAACAATGTTATTTGTTGGAAAGTCCATGTTCGGGATTAGATGTTGTATGTTTATGTATGTTAAGGATGTGGCTCTCACTAGGATAAAGCCTGAGTAGTCTTGGTTGGTGTATTAGGTTATGAATTGCTTCAGCTAAGCAATAGTCCATCATTCTGCTAAGGCCTCCAAATCAGAAGATCTGCCTCCAAATCTAAAGAAATGTGACAGTAGGATTCTGGCTACTGTTTATCTTTCTTTGTGCTTGGGAAGTACAATAATTAAAGCTTCATTCATGGATGAGGGGCATATGCCAGAGGCAGCTGCCTCATTAATTACATCCAACTCAACAAGAAAAACAGTAAAAAAAAACATTATATTGATTTCAGATAATAACTCATCTATGTCTAGGTTGTTGTGTGCCTCTGTGATTGTGGTTGTTAGTTCCTCTTAATGTCTTAGATGTATTAAGACAGTTATGATCAGCCTTATCTAAGCTAGGGAGTGAGCAATTTGACAGGAGTATAAACAGGGTTTCCAATTAAAACCTAAAAAACAATAAGAAGGACCCCCGTAAGGGTAGTACAATAATGGGTAGTACAGGGCAATGTACCTAATACCCAAGGCCACTCATCACATTGGGATGCAGACCCCAGAGCAAAGCAACACAGAACAAAAAATGGGTGAAACCACCAAAGAGCTCATGCTGGGTCACAACGGCCAGTAAAAAAGAGAAGTTTATTGATTAATAGCAGTTAATTTTCAAGAACAAAAATGCACCACCACACATAACCCTGTGTCAAAAGACAACGTTGTCTATAAATAAAACATTACCCCCACAAGCCGGCCTCAATCGTCCCATAACCACCTCTTTCATACACCAACTGATGGGAAGTCCAGAAATCTAATATATGTGGGTCAGCAGTTGCGGCAGGTCAATACCTGTGTCTGGCACCTGTGCCATGAGGAGGTGCACGTGTGAATCCAATGGAGTGGGGAGCAATTGCTTGAACAAGGCCAGGCGAATTGTGTAATATATCCACTGGTAATTGATATAAGCTCTGTCCTGCAAGGTCAGTCCCAACATGAAGGTGATTGCCAGCAGGAAATCACTGCTGGCTGTTCAATGCTGTGGAATAAATCCACTTGTAATTGACCACAAACTCTGTCTTGCAGGTTCAGATTAACCACCCAGTAATAGCCAGTAGGAAATCACGGCAGGAACACCATCCTGCAATTAAGCAACATTGATATTGCTGGTATACGGAGCATCAGATAGTCTCACCCATCTTCACCGGGTATACTGGCCATTTTTTCTTCCAATTAAAACCTACCTCTAGGGATGGGCGAACGGTTCGGCCCGAGCAAAAGTTTGGTCCGAACTTTCGTTGTTCGGGTGTGCGGCCCTGAACAGTGCATTGCAAGCCCTGATTGGCTGAAGCAATGAAAGCTTCAGCTAATCAGGGCACAGAGCACTGTCAGAGTCATGACTGGACACTGTCATCATGACTTTATCCAATCATGTCATCCTCTGTTTAGTGAGTTTGTCCGTGCTATCCAGCCACAGCATGCAGAGGAGGTGGTGGACTGGCTTACTAAACCTTCCTCATCCTCCTCATCCTCTGTCACACAAGCAGAGACAAGTGTGCAGTCCCCTGCAGTTGCCAGAGTGGATAAACCTGCCTCCTTGTCCACATCTATTCCTGCCATAGCCCCAACATCAGCCATGGAGGAGTCAGCTGAGTTATTTGACCACAGCGTCAGCCACTTGCTCCTTGATGATGCCCAGCCATTACTGGATACAGATGTTGGTTCTAAGGTTGAGGATTACAGGAACATGAGCCTAGAGAGAGGGGAGAACACTGGTAGACAAGAGTACCAGTATAGGGTTGTGGTGGGAAGGCGCCACCGACACCCAAAGACCAATTTTTCTGCACTTGTTTGACAGGTGCGTATCATTGCAATTTTTTTTTTACAGAAAGGCCAATTCTTGCCTTCATGAAGAGCACCTCTATAGGGTTATGGTGTGAAGGCACCACCGACATCCAAAGTCCAATTTTTCCGCACCCGTTACTACTATCCAAAGTCAAAGTGACACCAGAATGTATCAAAAAAATCTCTAATCTTGTTCCCAGTGCACTAAATTGTGGTCTCATCATACACACTGGCTCCTCAGCTGTTGCTGAGCAAAATAAAGGCAGCTTGCAGGGAAAATGTCATTTTTTTGGCTTTATAAATGCAATTATTGCTGCAGCAGATTGTAGACATGGTACAGATCTGCCACTTTACAGGTAGACTAAGGGGACCACCAGGCACTATAGAAGGAATTTTTCATTTCTATGATTTCACTTTAAAAATCAAAAAATCGCTGCTCATTTAAAAATGACATTTTTACAAACTTTTTTTTTCATTGATATATGTCCCCCATGGCAGGACCCAGACCCCTAAGGGCTCTTTGACCAAGTCGGAAGTGACGAAACACGTCAGGGGCATGGCAATACGATGACTCAGGAGAGGTGGACTGATGACGGTGAAGACGCTGGGAATGAACGATTGTTGGCAACGATCGGACACGGGTAGCACACCGTCCAACAAACACACACAAATGTTTGCTTTTTACTTGATGCATGTAAGTGCAATTTTATTGGATTAAAGCTCTATTTTATGAAATGATACACTATGAGAGGCTTTCGTGCTTTTTCTCTGATTGAGTAACTGGCCCTAAGGGGGACGCAGAGGCGGCAGTTGATCTCAAAGGAAAGTTGATGTGCATTCACTAATATTCATCTGGTGAGCCTCAGTGTGTGTATATGTCTGGCACGTGATGACACTAGTAGAGGAAACATTTTTTAGCCGCAGTAGATACCAATCTGCAATATTAGCACAAGTGATGTTCTGCGACTCACGCATTGGACTATTTTGAGCTCTTGCACTTTTATTCATGCACTAATTGGTGGACATTATTAATGCACTTTTTAGTTGTATTGCATTTGCACTGATGAAAATGAATTGTGTTTAGTTTTCATTTATTGTATAGTTACTCTTTGTATCTGTACATGGCACCCCTGAGGAAGAAGGTTGCTACGAAACACATTGGGTGCTTTACCACCTGATCATTTATGTGATCCTAAGATTACCTGATTGGTATGTTGTTATACTGCAAGCTATATATGCAATATCTCATACTTAGCCACATTTGTTTCTATAGTTTCGTACCAATAACATTGTAACTTTTTATGATATATGTGTTTCCTTGTATTTACATGTAGCCCATAAAAGTCCCCCTTTTGGTATAGAGGGTATTCTTTTTCTTTACAAGTGTTTCAGGGATGATGGCTACTTACTAGTACCATACTCCACTTTTCTATACTGCTTGGGTAGCAAATACCCCCCTTGCATAGATATTGGTGCCTTATCTGTATGTAGATAGTAAGATTAATTTCATTTTTTAATGGTTTGTATATTATAACGTGACTTATACTGATGAACATGGCAGGTTATTGAGGCAAGGACTGGGACGTGTTCATGTCCAGTCTATACAAAGAATTTGGCCATAAAGAACTCAGAGATACCAAGCTTTCTTCCTTGTTCCTTAAATTAGAAAAATTGTTGGAAAAAAATTGGATTGCACAAAGATATTATAGAGCCAATAATCGTAATAATCCCCCCTGAGCACCGTATCTCTATCCTCATAATTGAATAGCTTTACTAGGAAAGCTTTAGAATGGTGACCTGGAAGTAGCGGATGCGCCCATTCCAGAGTAAGCAGAGGTGTAAATCTAGCCTTACCAAAGGTAGTAATGGGCCAGTTTTCAGTAAAATCAACAAGGTCTCTCCTCTCCATGTGCTCTGGCATCCCGATTATGTGTACATTGATTCAGCATAAGTTTTCTATGTCTCCTAGTCATGAATTATGACCAGATTTAACTGATTGGGTTAGTGACCATCCCTTCAGAGAGGCACAATGTCATCTCCTATCACATTAACATAACCAGGGACAGACTGACAACTCATGGGAGCCCCTGTGTCCCCACCCACACTCAAGCAACACCCACACAAAGCTCCACCTACATATTGCACTGTCCACAATATATATGTTCGGTACAGAATTTCTCTAAACTATGTTCAAAATTAATCACTACAGGTGTGTACAAGTATACAGGGTGTGCTGCATGTCATATAGAAAATGATTGATGTACGACTAGACCCCCCCTTTGATTCATGTATCCAAAGTCCCAGATAACACCAGACTTCCTGTACCCTCTCACTAGAAGATAATACCAAACCCCCTGTAGCCCCTATTCTTAGATAACACCAGATCCCTACACCCCCCCATCCCAGATAAAAACAGCCGGTCTAAATCTCCACTGTTAGATAACACCAGACCCCTATGTCTCCTTTCCTAGATAACACCAGACTCCCTGCATCCCCCTGCTCCTAGATAACACCAGAACCACTATACCCCTACTTCTATATAACACCAGACCCCCCTATACCCCCATTCCTAGGTAACACCAGACCCCCTATACCCTCCACTCCTAAATAACACCAAATCCATTATACCCCCCACTCATAGATAACACCAAAACCACTACACCCCCCACTCCTAGGTAACAGCAAAACCACTATAACCCCCACTCCTAGATAACACCAGATCCGCCTATACCCCCAGTCATAGATAACACCAGACCCCCTATACCCCCCACTCCTGGTTAACACCAGACCCCCTATACTCCCCACTACTACATAACCCTAGCCCCCATGTCCCCCATCAGACCCCCTGATCTCCCCTCTGGTGCCTGGGTCAGCTGGCGAGTGGCATTGTAAGCCTCACTGGGGAGGAACTTAGTCAGCAAGGGCCCAAAATGCTCCACCAGCTGCTGGTTTGGTACCCCTCCCCTCTTCCTGATCATGAAGCCAATCACCAAATCCTGGCTTAGCTTGCTAATAGGGTTACAGGTGGCAGGGATCACATCATTATGCCCTCCCAGGAAACTAGAGCGGGGTGTTAAAGTCTCAGTTGTTATTAGTAACTGGGCCAGTCCCCTAGCAACTCACCAATGCTCTCCCAGCTCTGCCCCCTGAATGGTCAGTCCACCACTGACTGATATGAGGAGACTCTGATCTATTGGGGGTTTGTAAGGAAGGGGGTGCTGCAGACTGCTAATCTAATGGTTGGTGATCAATCATTAGATCAGCCATCAGTCACCCTCCTTAGAGGCCCTGTATAGCTCACAATTCCCTTATATCAGTGCCCCCCTTCCTTAGAGACCTCCAGAGATCAGAGAGACCACCCCCTCCCCTTATATCAGCGCCCCTTGCACTCTTTAAGACCTCCCAGCAGGACTTTGGTGCAAGGAAGTGTGAGAGCCAGAGTTGGGGGTCAGAGCATGCAGGTGGTGCATCTCTACAACTATTTTACTCTATTATGCAGTGTTTGTACAGTGACGCAATGACTGCACAGGCAGGCACAGCTGACAGGAATCCTCACTGGGTTAATGATACTCCACTGAGTGGAGCACAGTGCCAGAATTTGTCCCAGCACTGGCTTCATCCCCAGAAGCCTCTCATGGGGCCTCCTACTATGCCCGAATGCCCGAGTGCCCAATGGATCAGAACTCTCTTCCTTAATACCCTTTAGTTCCGTTGTATGGTGAGTTAGCTGCAGGTATGGACTGCAGAAGATATATTTATGAGGGAAGGTTTTGCCTCCCTTTCTATGACTAGGCAAGTCAGTAGGAGTCAGGATCAGGAATACTCACTATACCCCAGGGATCGTTGCCTGTTCTTCATTCCTTAGCATCAAATCAAGAGACTGTCATATCCTGCTCAGAAGCTATGAGCCATGTGTGTCACTGATTGGATTTTCTAGTTGTCCCTTTGTCTGGTGGTGTGCTGGCAATTTTTTCTAGATTTTGCACATCTTTTCTGTATTTCTTATTGGCACATATTTGAGGAAATGCACCGTTGGGAGGAGTGGCCCTCTGTAGTTCTTTATTTTGCTTTGTCATGGCTGTACAGTATTGGGGTAAAGTGTACACCAGTTGATGCCAAGGAAGATACTGAATCAGCAGAGGTATGTTTTCACCAGCAAACAGGAGATTAGGATGCCTGCAGGATAAAATCAGATGGATTCCTGGGGGAAAAGACAGAGCAAGCATCCGGTAACAGGGTCTACCAAGCCATGCCCCAAAGTAGAACTATTCTGTCTCAAAAAATATGTTGCCTTGAACAGCACTGTAAATAAAAAGTGCACTATTTTTTGATATGTTTAAAAAGAAACTGTAGACTTTGTGTATGAACCGCCTATGGGTTTGTGTACACTTCAGCAGCAGCTACATTTCTCACTATTGAGTCAGTATGTTGGCATAGCTGCTTGCTTTCCATCCCATGCATTTGCAGGAAAAGGTGATAATACTGCAGCTGAATTAAATATGTGTGGTTCCCTAACAAGCGATTGTCAAGGTATACCGTGAATGGGATTACTGTTTAATTTTTAACTGAAAAAGGGTAGTTTAAGGAATTAATTTTGCATGCAATTGTTTGTAGGCAAGTACAGTCTACTTGCTCCGCTGCAGGTGGTGCTCTTCCAAGTCAATAGGAATATGGGTTCTCTATTGTTCCCTGGGTCACTGGGGAAGCGGTCCAACTGGATGCTGCCACCCCATGTAACTCTAGCAGCCGTCTTAAGTCAGGCAGAGCCTATTTAAGGCCCCTGGCTCCCAGGTTTGGTACACATTGTGCAAGTGGGTAGAGTAGAGGCAGGTACCCCACCTGGTAGGAACAGAGAGTGGCAGGAAAGGTTCCTGATGAGGAGGGAAAGCATAGGGCTTGCAACTCTCTGGACATCCTCCCTTTCGGGCATGAGGCAGCCAGGCCACACTCTGCCCCTCCCAACAGGTGCTGCCAGTTCAGATGAAAACTCCACTCTACACGCTGATGGACCTGTGAGTGTTCCTGGTTGGGTTGTCTTCCAACCAGTTTTATTGTAAACTGTCTTTGAATTAATTCAATACAAGTTCTTTTATCACACTGGGACTGTGTGTGTTATTGACACCACACCACGCTGCACCACTACATGTTTTTATAGTTAATTGGGAGGCAATTCACAATAGATTTTTTTGGTCAATTGTTTTTATTTTTTCATGATATATGCAGATGATTATTTCATTTATATAATTTTACTGCTGATAAAACATCATATTTGTCTTTAACAAACAGTTTTAAAATCTGATTTGAACCATTTATATTGGTTCCATTTCCATGGGTAAAGCTTGGTAGTATATGTACAGTACATGTACATATGTAACATTTTACAGCACGTGTACCGACTGACTAAAGAGAGTGTTACAATTGGTCTGTTTGAAAATATATTGCAATAAACACACAATAACAATATTTCTAGAGTGCCTGCCTAGAATATAGGAATGTGTAAATGTGTATGATCACTTCACAAGAAAAAAATCAAGGCACTGCAGGCACATATTGTTCATATTGAGAATGAGCAGATGTTGAACTGTAGGTATGTATTACTGACTGCTTATGTATAGATAGCATTAGTCTGATTACTCAAAATTGCTAAATTTTAAGAGCTGATTGCTTGTTTTGAGTGTCTATATTCTATCATTTACAAGGTGTTAGCTCAATTATTTCACTTCCATGTGTTTTCCTTTTTTAAGAGAGGGGGCATTTAATGAATAGTAGTTCTAGAAAGGATACACATACAACGAATATATTTCTAAAGAAAAGTAGTTCTCTGTATATTCTCCTGACAGAGATCTCACTTTTAAAGAAAAGAATGGGGAATGATTAAATAATAAAAATATAGAATCCAATAGTTTTCATTAACCAATTATAACATATATAAGTGACATACGCAAGGGTAAATTACAGTAAAAAAAACCACATATAATTCAACATTCTGCGAATGATATTTATCTGCAAGGCATTCTTTCATTACATAATTTGCAATCTCTTGTAAAGCAAGCAAATAGATGTGCACATTTGATGTGTTGTTCACACACTCTCTTAGTATTTTCATGCTTTAGGCAGGTTATGCATGATTAAGAAACCAATGAAAGACTGTACAAGATGAGTGTTGTTTATATAAAAGTATATTACCTGCCAAAAGGGCTATTTCACCCTGACACACTGCAACCTCATTAATGTCATGTTTTGATGTAATTTAATACATCTCACTTTTGGCAATCATATTAAAAAGACTACTACCTTATGCATAATGGTCACACGTGGCTGCCCTTGGCCAATTTTCTATATAGCAAGATAACGAATTTATAGAAAAATGCATTTCATTTTCTACGCAGATGCTACTTAGAAATTGACATTTGATTCAGTGACAGTTAGAAGAAAATAGATCTGCTTTCAACCAACTTTTGCCATAACTATTCAGCAGTGCTAGTTTTATTAGGCAGAGCCCCAACAGCAGCATGTTAGTCATTTTATAGGAGGGGAAGCTTCATTTCACTGCTGCTCAGATCTTTCATCAATATTTCCCAAAGTGTATTTTGGAGGCTGCTTGCTTACTGTACACCCATAGTAATCCTCTCATGCATTGCAGTATTTACTCCAGTAGCTGTCAATAATGCTTGTCACTGGGGGGAAATTTACTAACACACAGAATCTGGTGCAGCTATGTATAGTAACCAACTTCTAACTTCAGTTTGTTCAATTAAGCAATGGCAATAAAACCGAGAAGATGATTGGTTACTATGCACAGTTTGCACCAAATTCTATGTGCACCAGTTTTAGTTAATCTCCCCCTTGGGGTCTATTATTTACCAAGTGTCAAGAAGAGTAGAGTGTAAAATTAAAAGTCATAAGGGCAAAACCCTAACAGGCCTTACAGGAAAACTGTATGCTAGATATTTTTATCCTTAAAGGAGTTGCGTAATTAATCTGGGTGTATTGTTGGTGGAGTGGATTTTAAAATGGTCTCCTATTTGTATTCTTTATGCATAATTTTCTTTCTTCTAAACATCTTATTTTGTCCAGAAATATGTGCACGACTGTGATATTATTATCAAAATATAGTATTCTTACTTTTTTCAAATACCAAGACATTTGAGATCATGACTATTGCTGTTTATTTCAGGCTGTATCTGTCAATCTTTTTTAAACCACCATTTGTAAGATGATCTGTCTGCATAAATATCTATCTATCTATCTATCTATCTATCTTAAATGACTGGCAAAGTATATGTTTTATTCATCGGTTATTCTTCTGTCTAAGGCTGGCCATACATTATACAATTTTCTTCTACAATTTTCCTTTACTGTAGATTTACCAAAACCGTATAATATGAGGTCAAACCTAAACACTTTCAATTTGTATGCAATCAGGCAGGCCATTGCACTTCATCATTGAAAGTAAATCTGAAGAAATTTGAATTAGAAAATTGTATAATGTATGGCCAGCTTTAGACTGTCCACAGACAGATGTCTCTCTGAGAACAATTAGGGTGACTACCTGTCCTGCAATGACATAGCGGGTCACCAGGACCTTCAATAACACATGCTGAACAATTATAATGGTGCAGAAAAGGTGGAAATAATGGGACTCTTTGCAGGAAGATTTCTCAAGGTTAGAAAATCTGTTTGTGTGATTATGAGGGTAAGGCACTCAATATTGTTCCCTTATGGTATAGAAACTGCCAAAATGGTCCAAAATGAAAAGCATCACTGACTATCATGGACCTATCTATCTAATCTATTAATCTATGGCCACTTTTCTTTTGTACATTGGCTGTCTTCTACATAAAATATCACAAAGTGGGTGATATCTGTTGATATGAAAGAGAGTGTGCAGTAGTTTAGTAAATGATCACCTTACCATCCCTTTTTATAACATGTATTACTCAAGACCTATATTGATTTGACCTTGTACTCTGAAATGCTTTCCTCATGTGGAAATCAACTATTTACCTGTATAAACTAGATGTGGTTACAGAGATTGATTAGTGTGTTGCCCTACTGAGAAGGCTCTAAGACCGTTTAGCCATATTGCTATATTTATTATGGTGTGGGGTGACTGACTTACTGTAGGTCACAGTATAATGATAGTTAGTAAGGAAGAGCAAACAGATAACTAGGAACAAAAAACAAACATTATTTGAATATATGTATGTTGAGTATAGGATAGTAAACGTGTTTGTCTTTGACTGTATGCCGGTCTACATAAGATTTCTTTAGGGACTCTTAATTGTGTAATAATAATTGTTGAGATTAAGGTCTGAACAGGATTCCATCATTTTTTGTTTCTGTTTTACATTACTTTTATATGCAAAATAAAGACATTAGGAAGCATTATATATGGGGTTTGATTTACTTAAGCAAATAGGCTATTTACTTTGCAAGGAAATGTGCCCTTAGCTTAGTGAATGTGGTGAAAATTCACTTTGCAAAGAATATCCAGACATGTGCAAGGAAAATAAAATAAAAATCAGTGTTTTTGCTTGCAAATGATTTAATGAAATTGAAATCAGCAAAGCTTCACCTCATTCACTATGCTAAGGAAAAATGTGCTTGCAAAGTAAACAACCTTTTTGCCTTTAGTAAATTAACCCCATTATGTACTTCTACTTTTTCGTCCAAATTAGGATAACACCTGCTTTAAATTTGTTACATGTTCTCATTTACATACCATACCTTAAAAAATATATAAAAAAATGTGGCGTACCTTTTTTAAATGATCTATTCTGGACCCCAAGCAAGAAAAAATACTACTAGTTCTCTTTGTTTATGAGGGGGCTGGCCAGCTGTGTAATTAATCCTGTCTGCACTGCGCAGGCTGATTTTACAGTACAGAGCTGTAATGACATTTGAACCTATGAGCCATCAAAAGACAAATATTACTTAAGACATAAGGTGTGGTTAAATTGAATATGTTAAACGTCAGTGATCAGTAGAATAACAAGCCTTCTGTCTAGTGTTAAAGTATATTGGGGTGTGTTTCCTGTATTAAGTTGGGTATTTAAGAGTTGGTATGATAGCTATGATCATTGAGTGTGGTATTTTGCTAATGTAAGCTATGACCAGATCTGGTCAATTGTCAATGTTTGAAGAAATAGAAGTGGTGTTTGTATAAGGTGATTAAAGATGTAAACCTTAAAAGAAGAACCGAGGGGCAAATAAGATGAGGGTAAGGAGGGGGGTGGGGAAGGGAAGCAACAGAGGGAAGAGGAGAAAAAGGAAGAAAAAAAAAGAAAAAAAAGGGGGGGGGGGATGATGTTGGAGAGAGGGGTATAATGTGCCTCCCAGACTCCACCATCCACTCCCAAAAGTAGATATAAGAGGGTTAGAACAGCCAGGTCCTAATTGTTAGATATATAATTGAATATTTTGGGAAGGGTCCTCCCACATTCATCCCTTTTTTAGGGGTGTCCCATGTTCTAATGGGGGTGTCGGCTAGGACGTAAGAAAAAAAGAGTTATTGAGAATCTAAAGTATCCTGGGTTAGAGGGTCAGGTTGAATTTGGTTCATCAGTGACTTATAAATATCTGTGGTGCAGAAGTGGATCCAGCAAGCCCATGTATGGGAAAATTTAGTCAGATAGTCTTGGGCTATAGAGATTAATTCCCTCCATTTCCATAATTTTCTCATTTGAACCATTCGGGGATAGCCGGAACATGGGTCGATCCCCAATTAAGAGGGATACACAATTTAGCCACATCTATTAAGGGTAGTACCGGTGCTTTGCGGTAGTGGTGCGTCGGTAGGTCTGAGTGGTGAAGGAGAGACTGTGCTGGAGTGTGTTCCAGACTGTATGAGGAGATTTGTGTTGTCAGTTCTCGGATTTGTGTCCAGATGTTTTGCTTTGCATTTATCTAGCAAGGTTACTTGTGGTAAAACCAAGGAAGCTTAGAATTCTGTAGTGTACCAATGCTTTACTAAACAGAAAAGCTGCACATACAACTGTAGGATACACAATACAACACAACTCATAGCTTACAAAGTATGTCTACAACATGCATAATAAGTAAACTAAACGAGTTACTTAACTTAGGGGTCAAAATGTAATGTCCTTCTTTGCTCACTCCACATCAAAACGTCCCCAAAATTCTCCAGCACATGGCAGCCATGTCTTGCTTCTCCGTCTTCTCAAACACAACTCCTTTGTCTCCACATGCTTGTTTCAAAACCTAAAAAACTCCTCCCCCCAACTTCTGCCATCACATCCTGCGAAGAACTTCCTCTCTAGCAGTGCAACTGGTACATTTACATATCTATGGGGAGAATCTTAGCTAAAACAGCACACAGGCTTAAAAATCTAACTCCATATTATTGCAATAAAGTCACTAATAGCTAGAGTTGAGCGAACCGCTGGAAGTTCGGGTTCTGCTGGTCCGGCCAAACTTCGGGACAAAGTCCGGGTCCGGGTCCGGACGGAACCCGAACGATCGCACGGACACCGAACCCCATTGAAATCAATGGGGAGCCGAACTTTTAGGCACAAAAATGGCTGTAACAAAGTCCTGGAAACCCCTAGAGGGCTGCAAAAGAAAGGAAATGGGAGTAAGGGTGAGACAAATGACCTACAAAGAAATGGGGACAGGGAAATAACTTTAAATATTTAAAAAAAAATAAAAACATAAAAAATGCAAAAATGGAGGTGAATGTGGATCATCTTCAAACTGTGTCTGAAAAGTATTAATTAACGGTAG
>BLSH010352484.1:126886-147771 GCA_018402905.1 Glandirana rugosa | reverse complement strand
TGAGACCGTCTCAGGGTATTTTTCTTTTTTCCTATATTTTTCCTTGTTTTTTATTGCCTTTACATTCGTAATGAATATAATAGAGGGTCGACATTTCATACTCGGTTCCTTATTCAGTTTTAATCTCACTCCTTCATTCTCCTTCTTCTCTTTCTTCTCTCTTATCTTTCTGTATCTTGTCTAGAAACCCCCTCCTTTCCTTAAGGACCCTAACTGTGAATTCTCATCACAACTCGCTTGGGCCTGACATTACAAGCCCAGGCATGGCTTGAAAGCCCACAGGCCCCGTGCCTGTTAAAGTTTTTAACAAGCCCAAGCCAGGCCCGCTTCTAAGGGCAAACCAGTGAAACGCTTGTTGATTGGCTGCCCTGCAGCTTCTCAACACGTGGAGTAAAATAGCAGAACCCCGGACCGAACCCGAACAATTTTTGAAATTGTCCGTGCCCCGGACACCCGAAAGTTCGGTACGGACCCGAACATTACAGTCCGGGTTCGCTCAACACTACTCTTAAGTGTCAATCCCAGGAATTCCTTTCCTCCCCCAAAGATCTGTTCTATGTCTTTCTATTCTCTCTTCTTTCTCTTCTTCCTCTTACTTCCTCACTCTAATTTTGACTTATTCCTTGGCTCATACTTTACAGCTGGGAGATAATATAAGTAATGCTTACATTTCCGTTATTTTTTGTTCCTTTTTATATCCTTTTTTCTTTTTATGGGACTCTGCCAGAGTGGTCCCTCAACTTAACACAGTGCTTCTCAGGGGTACGGGTCCCTTAGATAGTATAATATGGTGATTTATACAAAATCATTTGTAGCCTCAAGATTATGGACTAAGGAGACGTGGATACCAGGGAGCTAATCCCCTGAATTCGATCTATAGAGAAAACCATAACTTAGGAGAAAGGTTGTGGTCTGACCTGAGGGAGGTTTCCGATCCACAGTTTGCTCCCATTGGGGTGGATTGGTGCTTCCTTGGGGTATTGTCCTATTTCAGACCAATTCCATAGATAACCAGGTCCAATATGGCCTCAAATCTCAAGAGGCTCTCTCCTTATAGGACTAAAAGGAAGATATCCTGGATTATGTCCCAAGAACAAATAGTGGCCAAACTTATAAATAAAGTGGCTTGATTTGAGGCAATATGGGAGCCTTGGGCCAGCCATATTAAGGTCCCATTGTACCTGGGTCACTTAGCCTCTTAAGTGTCAATCCCAGGAATTCCTTTCCTCCCCAAAGATCTATTCTATGTCTTTCTATTCTCTCTTCTTCCTCTTACTTCCTCACTCTAATTTTGACTTATTCCTTGGCTCATACTTTACAGCTGGGAGATAATATAAGTAATGCTTACATTTCCATTATTTTTTGTTCCTTTTTATATCCTTTTTTCTTTTTATGGGACTCTGCCAAAGTGATCCCTCAACTTAACACAGTGCTTCTCAGAGGTATGGGTCCCTTAGATAGTATAATATGGTGATTATACAAAATCATTTGTATCCTCAAGATTATGGACTCTCCAGACACAACAATTTAAAGCTGAGGGGGGTCCCCGAATCAGTGCTGCCCCAAGACCTGAACCAATATGCTACCAATGTATTTTGTGCACTCCTCCCAGATCTCCAACCTATAAAGTTGTCTAATGACCATATCCACCGCTTAACAAAGCTGTTCTTTCTACCAGAGACGTTCCCTAGATACGTGCTCATGAGGGCACACTTCTATGCTACTAAAGAACATATCTTGAAAAAATCTAGAGCACTGGGGAAGCTTCCCGAACCCTATGAAAATATTCAAATATATGCAGACCTCTCCAAATATACTATGGACCTCAGGCGCCAACTTAACACCATCACCAAGGCACAGCGGAATCATAATATAGGATATAAATGGGGTCACCCCACCAAGCTGTCTATTGATTGGAATGGCAGATCATTTACCATTTCCTCGCTCGAGTTTGGGCTAGCTTTACTTAAAGAATGGGGCATCATCCTGAACCTCATACCACACCAAACTCACAGAAAGTCCTGAGCCCAGGACCTCCTCTATAGCACAAAGCAAATCATAAGCACCACCCTAAATTTTACCTGTTCATAAAACACCCAAGACTAGCAACAATCTTCCCCCTCAAGAGGCTCCAAAGTTGCAGTGTTAAACCTGTTTCAACCCGTTAACGATTTTGCAGCTCCGATTTCAAACTCCCAGCTGCGCAGTTTTTTCTTGTTTATAAGCTAATTTTTCATCTCATCTACCTTCCTTTTTACCTTTCTGCACGCTATCATGAGATCATGAAATGACTTCAACCCCCAGAAGAAGCAGAGCGACATCACCATCTACCCAACGGGTCTCCTACACCACATGCCAAAAGGGTGTCTGTCATGTACCTGGCGGACGAGTCTGACTTCTGCAGAAAAATTCATAGTATCTGTTGAATAACAAACAACAAACATTAACCGTCCTCTCATTTTATCTGAGGCCCCATTTAAGAGGTTTCCACTCACTTCCTGTCATGGTGACAACACTGGAGAGATATACTCTCACTTCCTGCCACGGTGACAATGTTAGAGGGATTTTCCCCTACTTCCTGTCATAGTGACAACATCAGAGAGATGTTCCCTTACTACATGTCATGGTGACAACGTCAGGGAGATTCCCCTCCCTACCCGTCATGGTGACAGCATTAGAGAGATTTCCTCACTTCCTGTCTGGGGGTCAATGTTAGAGAGATTTACCCTCACTTTCTGCCATGGTGACAACTTTAGAGAGATATCCCCTCATTTCCTGCCACAGTGACAACACAGACATTAGTCCTCACTTTGTGTCATAGATAAAATGAGAGGACAGTTGATGTCTGTTTGTTATTCAACAGATACTATGAATTTTTCTCTCTTAATGTTTATGTTCAACTGAAGGTTCTGTGGATGCACATTTCCATGCCTGCGCTTCTTGAGTCTCCTGCCCTTATCATCTTTCTGTATTTCTGCTCTCGAGCTAAGGACTTGTGTGCCTATATTCCATGTTTTATTGCCTGTTTTGTTTTTAATTCACTGTATAAGTGGATCAACTGCCCATCTGTTCACTTCGCCAACATCTCTAATTATTTTTCACAGATCAGCTGTCACATACCTACTGCCGGTCTGATGGAGTGAGCTTGATGGGCGGATTTTCTCCAATTTACTTTTCCTTATATGTCATGGTTTGTGTTAGCTGTGACCAAGGCGGTTTGTCATGTCGAAACGCGTCTGTTGTTCATGTATTATCTCTGCACATATCAATAAATGTACTGCATTGGGGTTTTGGAGTGCCGCCCTTCTATTTAATATAAGCATTTTATGGTTAGAGCTGAATAAGCATGCACATATATGCTTAAATGCACCGTATAGATGAACATGTGTGCATAATTTTGCTCATACCTTACATGTATATATGATGATGAGTGTGTGTCAAATATTTAATGTTCATTGTAACCCTTCATATAATGATGGTTTTTATAATTATAATTATTTATAATTATTTATGCTATACATGTACATATTCCCAGTACTATTTCTCTATATATATCTATGTAGGTTATGGTGGGAATAAAAAGAAACATGTAAACCCCAACAAGAGCCAAATAGTCTCCGACCACCCCCTGCCTTTGACATTTAACCACTTCAATACCAAGGACGTCATATGATGTCCTTGATTTTGAGTGGCGATATCTGAATGGTGCCTTCAGCTACAGGTACCATTCAGATACCTTTTTTAGAGCCAGCGATACTCTGCAAAATAAAAGTGGTCTCAGTGGTGGATTCATCGCAAGATCACTTTTATCGGTGGCGGGAGAGGTGCCCCCCCACCACTTTCCTGTCATCTCCGCCACTTACCAGCGGCAGCGATAATCGGGTCCGTTCCCCCCCTGCACAGGAAGCTGAGTGAGCGGAAGATACCGCCCAGTCGGCTCCATAACATTGCAGGGCGGAAGCGACGTCACAAGTCACTTCCGCCCAATGCTCTTAAAGGGCCCATTTTTTTTTTAATTGTCAATTTTTTCTTGTTCAATATTTTTATTAGAAATTTAGGCCAGGTAAATGACAATAAAAGGCATATTAAGTAAAGTGCACAATTTCCACTTACATTTAGAAGCAAATACAGGAGGGAGCATCCACTGGAGATGTAAACCACAAATACTTAAAGGAGTCAGTCTGCAGGTAGATTACAGGATTCTGAGAAACACATATCATACATTGGTATCTTACAATAACAGAACCTGGTAACTCGCAACAGGCGTCCCTGAAGGGAGTCCCGGCAGGGAACCAGGGTAGTTACTCGCCGCCCGATTCGCCAAGAATCGTAAGCTTGTTAACTAAGGGCTCAGCTACAATGCGAAGGGGGGATCAGATTCTCAATAGTCTATACCAAAGATGGCAAAGGGGCTCCCTGTATGAAACAGGCCACCTTCGCTAGGTGTGATGTACCCGTGCCTTCCCATCCGGGCACCCCTAATGGGAACTTGCTGTGGCCAGATGGTCCGGCAATGAGGCACACATCCCTCGGTCGGATGGGTTAGCACTCAGGGAGGTAGCGAGCCCTGGTCCCACAACGGGGACAGCACGGTCTACGACTTGAGGCTGCATCAATGATTAAAGGCATTGGGCCCAAGGGGGAAGGAAAAATGGTCAGCAAGTGGGGTGGGCGGGGGGGCATCAGCCCCAGCGTCCACTCTAACAGCCCCCTGGCGGCGTTGTAAGTAACAGTAGCTATCTTCTTTGAGCGGATTCCCTCAAACTTCAGAAAAAACTCAAAATGTGGTGGAAGGGAAAGAGGCAAAGCGGAGATAGGATATAAGAAGACCTAGAACAGGATATAATGAGCATTAAGAAGGGAGAAAAGAAACAAAGTAGGAGGGGGAGGCGGAAGAAAGGAAAGGAGAAAGAAAAGGTGGAACGGTGGAACTGAGAGCCAGGGGGGCCTAAAGGCTAAGGGGCCAAGAGGCCGAGGGCGGTGGCGGTAATGTTTGCTTAGCGGCCGTCGTGAGCTGCATGAGTAGGTTAAATTGGCGCCTAGAACGGTCGGGTGGTCTCAAATTTAGTAAAGCTGTCGTGGGTTCTACTTCTATCGGGGTTTCAAAAGCTACCGAGGCCATATTGAAAATTTCTTTCCAGAATGTCTGAACTACTGGGCAACTCCACCAAATATGGAAATGAGTACCCAGGTCGGGGCATCCCCTAAAGCATGCAGGCAGGTAGGCCGGGGCATACTTAGCTATTCTGGCAGGGACTAGGTACCACCTAGCCAGGACTTTATAGTTTACTTCTTTAGCAAGCATATTATTAGAAAAGGAGGCTGTGTTTGACCAAATATCCGACCAGTCAGAGGTATCAATCGTTTTACCTATGTCTATCTCCCATCTACTCGCATATCTAGGTGAGGAGGATTCAGTACCGGAGACTAGGAGGCGGTATAATGAGGAGATTATCCCTCTGGCATGCGGATCTTTCAGACAGTAAGACTCAAATTGGGTAAGTTGGTCCAGTGGGGACTCACTATTTATGTACGGTGTGAAGAAGTTCTTAACTTGCAAATAACGGAACAGCTCTGCCTGTGGGAGACCAAAGGACCCACATAATGTAGGGAAAGAGTGGAAAGAAGTGGGTGAGACTAGAGAGTGTAGTCTCAGAAGGTTAGCGGACGACCAATTTCGAAAAGATGTGTGTGAAGAGCGAAACCATATGCCTGTTCTTCTCTATGCTGTAGTTTCACACACAGATTGCACATGTTTGAAGAACAGCGATATCATATCACTGTTCTTCAAACATCTGCAAACTGTGTGTGAAGAGCGAAACCATATGCCTGTTCTTCTCTATGCTGTAGTTTCACACACAGATTCCAGATGTTCACAGAACAGGTGTATGGTTCCTCCCGGTTTTAGGTAAAGTGTTCTAAACAGTTTACAGATGTGTGCAGAACAGATGTTCACTTATTCCCAGTTTCATTTAAAGTGACACACACAGTTTACAGAGGTGTGCAGAACAGATGTTCACTTATTCCCGGTTTCATTTAAAGTGACACACAGACTTTAAAGATGTTTGCAGAACAGATGTTAACTTATTCCCGGTTATATTTAAAGTGACACACAGACTTTAAAGATGTTTGCAGAACAGATGTTCACTTATTCCCGGTTTCATTTAAAGCGACACACACATTTTCCAGATGTTTGCAGAACAGTGATATGGGTTCTCCCGGCTTATTTATACTTTTTTGACACAGTTTGAAGATGATTTTAGAACAGTTATATGGCTTCTACCGTTAATTAATACTTTTCAGACCCAGTTTGAAGATGGTCCACATTCACCTCCATTTTTGCTTTTTTTTATGTTTCTATTTTTTAAAAAATATTTAAAGTTATTTCCCTGTCCCCATTTCTTTGTAGGGCACTTGTCCCACCCTTACCCCCATTTTCCATCCTTTTGCAGACCTCTAGGACCTTCCAGGACTTTTTCAGAACTTTTAATAAAATTACCAGAACCCCGGACCCGAACCCGGACTTTTTTTGAAAAGTCCGGGTTCGGGTCCGGGTCCCGGACACCCCAAAGTTCGGCACAGACCCGAACTTTACAGTCCGGGTTCGCTCAACTCTAAACATCACCAATGGAGATTTTTATGATACAAAGTTTGTCGCCATTCTGCAAGCGGGCGCAATTTCAAAGCATGACATGTTGGTATCAATTTACTCGGCGTAACATTATCTTTCACAATATGGAAAAAATTGGGCTAACTTTACTGTTTTCTTATTTTTTCCCTCAAAAAAGTGAATTTTGTTTTAAAAAATGCGCTTGTAAGACAGATGCGCAAATACGGAGCGACATACAGTTTTGCAACACCAGCCATTTTCTTCTCTAGGGTGTTAGAAACAAAAATATATAATGTTTGGGGGGTTTAAGTAATTTTATAGCAAAAACAACTGTTTTTTACTTGTAAACACCAAGTCCAGGAAATAGGCCCAGTATTGAAGTGGTTAATATAATATAATGTAAAATATCTCTAGTTCATGTGTGTGCTGCGAGATTGCTAATTGCCGTATACTTCAGTAGTTATCAGCTAATCCCGTATAAGGACCTACAACTAACTGGTGTCAATAGTTTATTACTAATAGGTCAACAACCAGCCTCATGTGCTGGCCTACAGCAAAATGGCACCGATAGCCGGAAGTGATATCGGGCGCTAGGACGCCTGGGTAACTGGAAATGACATCAGCGTCGGAATGCAAACTGTACCCAGAAAGCGTTCCAGACACCATGGTGGCTGTATATTGAACAGCATGCGAGTTAGGAATCAATTGCCACAGTACGTTTTACACACACTAACATTACATGTCTAATTCTTATATATAATGTGGCATGGGACAGAATGGTGCTATGATTAGTAATGCTACAATGCACTAGCACTGCTCCTTGTCCATGATATACCACACTACCATGGAAACTGCCCGTATGTCTTTACTTCAGGAAGTAGGAGGAGAGTATAGGTTCTTGTGGGGTGTATCCCACACACTACCATTGTATATATTGCACCAAAAAAACACTGCTGCCTTAGCTCTAAAGAAGAAGGCATGGCCTTCGAAACATGTTAGCTGGTGCAGCTTTCACGTCCTTTCTATCATGGTCTAGGGACCTTCACTGAGATAGGACTGCCTGCCCCATCTTGGAAACTCTATGCATATTTTCGTCGTATGTTTATAAGTATTTTTAATCTTCCTTTTTAATAAATCTTACCCTGGGATAATGCATTAGGCCAGTGTGCCTTCTTTTTCTCTTATCACACATTGGCACTTGGGATATCCCTTATCCTTGAAGGCAGCAAGGCCAGTCCAATTATCCTTGGGAAGCACTCATCTCCCATCACACTATTGTGCAGGGGTCATTGTTCCTGTTTCTACTATCAAGGTTTAGGAGTGTATCTATGGGAATGTTTGGCCATTCTTCCAGAAGTGCAGTTGTGAGGTCAGGCACTGATATTGGATGAGTAGGCCTGGCTCGCAGTCTCTGCTCGAATTTAGCCAAAAGGTGTTCTATCTAGTTAAGGTCAGGACTCCACCACAAACTCACTCATCCATGTCTTTATGGTCCTTGATTTGTCCACTGGTCCAAATCCTTTGGTGGAAGGGGATTATGATGTGGGGTTGGCTTTCAGGGGTTGGGCTTGGCCTCTTGGCTCCAGTGAAGGGAACTCTTAAGGCATCAGCATACCAAGACATTTTAGACAATTTCATGCTCCCAAATTTGTGGGAACACTGTGGGGATGCACAAAGAAAAGTTTATAAAGACATGGATGAGCGAGTTTGGGGTGGAGGAACTTGACTGGCCTGCACACTATAGCCGGGAGAAGCCATATACCTGTTCTAAAATCATCTGGAAACTGTGTGTTAAACTTAAACTATAACCGGGAGAAGCCATATACCTGTTCTACAATCATCTTGAAACTGTGTGTTAAACTTAAACTATAACCGGGAGAAGCCATATACCTGTTCTAAAATCATCTAAAAACTGTGTGTGAAAATATAGCAGAGAAAAGCCATATCCCTGTTCTAAAATCATCTAAAGTCTGTGTGTGAAACTATAGCAGAGAGAAGAACAGGGATATGGCTTCGCTCTGCTATATTTTCACACACAGTTTTTACATGAGTTTAGAACAGTGATATGGCTTCTCCTGGTTATAGTTTAAGTTTAACACACAGTTTCCAGATGATTTTAGAACAGGTATATGGCTTCTCCCAGTTATAGTTTAAGTTTAACACACAGTTTCCAGATGATTGTAGAACAGTGATATGGGTTCTCCTGGATAATTTATACTTTTTTCACACAGTTTGAAGATGATTTTAGAACAGTGATATGGCTTCTACCGTTAATTAATACTTTTCACACACAGTTTGAAGATGGTCCACATCCACCTCCATTTTTGATTTTTTTTTATGTGATTTTTAAAAAAAAAATGCTTTTAGTTATTTCCCTGTCCCCATTTCTTTGTTGGGCACTTGTCCCACCCTTACCCCCATTTTCCTAGACCTCTAGGACTTTCAAGGACTTTTTTACAGCCATTTTTGTGCCTAAAAGTTTGGGTCCCCATTGATTTCAATGGGGTTCGGGGTCCGGGTCAAAGTTCGGGTTCTGTCTGGACCCGAACCCGGACTTTGTCCCGAAGTTCGGCCGAACCAGCAGAACCCGAACTTCTAGAAGTTCACTCAACTCTAGTGGTGAAATGACATTAGTCAGGAGTTATTCTTCTTGATTTATTCTGTGATCTTTGGTGGTTCTTCATGCGTGAGTGTAGAATAGTAATGTTACCCTCTGATTTTTTGGAATGACATTTTTATTTTGGATGTTGGTACACATATCACATTTTTTGGCCTCAAATTAGGATCATTTGGAAACAATTAAAAATAAAATAGTGTGACTAATTTTAAATTCCCATAAGCAATGGTGTTATTTGTGGTTTGGAAAGACGCCTGTGTGAGTTTGGGGAAATATCTTTGTGAAATGAACATCAACAAGTGACAGGGAAAAAAATATTTTACCAAAACATGAAAACATTACACATTCTTGCATTCTTAAAAACAAAATGCTGAAACTTTGAGGGAGACCCAATTCAAAATCGCTCACAGAGCATACCTCTCCTCACGGTTCACCTCAGGTTCCCACCCCTGAGGCTTCTGCCCCTGGTGCCACATTCCCAGACCCACACTTTTCCACAGACTGTGGTCATGCCATAACATATCTCTCTTCTGGGACAAAGTTTTAGCTTACATTGACATAGTTAGTGGCCATTACATCTCCAAGGATCCCATGGTGTGCCTTTTCAGTGGGAGCCCTTCTCGGCCTCAATCACCCGTTAATTCATTACTGGCTCTATCTAATTGGCAGCAAGAAGAGCTATTGTGCAATGCTGGATTCAACAATTTCCCCCTGGACTGCCCCAAGTCAAGCAAGGCCTCTTCACCTTACTTTTCCTGGAAAAACAAGACACAATTAAGCTGAATTTCAAAACATCAAAAAAATTCTTTGCATGATGGCGGAAATTCATAGAGCATTCCTTCAATGAAATGGAGATCAACCATTTTATGGCTCCCTTCAAACTCTCAGAATGGTACTTAAAAGCCGACATATCATGCTCTCTAGGAAAACTTAAAATCCGGGACATAACCCCCCCAGCTCCCAACCTTGATCCATCAGGCGCCCCTGATGTTCCACCCTAAAAGCCTTCTCTACCAAGTCCTATATCCTCATGGTCAACCAACCTACTTGCACAAGTGACATACCTCACCCTCCTAAGAGTTATTCCCTCTTCACTACTCCTGGATCCTACATGAGAAACTCTCACCATATATCTGCGGATATAATCTAAGGGTACATCAGATGGGCCCCTCTATTTTTGTGTTATCTCTACCAAATTCTATTTGTTCTGCTATTTCTGCTTTTACTTCTAAGCTATGAATCTAATGTCTGTTGTCTGTTCTCTATGTATCATTGAAAAGCTTCAATAAAATATATATTAAAAAAACAAAAAAACAAAATAGATGATGAAAAAGCAACATTGTTGCAAAGACAATTTCTTTCATCTCGACATGAAAAGGATTTCTTTGGGGAAGCTACAATTGTACCATTAGAATGGATAGCTGAAACTTTCACTGGGCTACATAACTGGGCTGTGTCCAATCGCAGCCAGCCACTTTGTTGACACACATGGCCGCGGCTCGTGTCCCTGGGACACAGCCTGTCCTCGATCAGGGTAAATGAGCCAATGAAATGGCTCTTTACCACATGACCGGCTGTGTCCAATCACAGCCGGTCATAAATGTAAACAGTTCACAGGTAACACGCTGTTACCTGGCTCTTCTCCTCACAAGGAGGAGAATTGTGAGTAACTACACTTTGAGCAATATTACCGTGCCCAGATTGCGCCCCACTCCCCCTAAAGAGTACCTGTCAGTCCATCAGAGTACCTGTCAGTCAACCAGAGTACCTGTCAGACCATCAGAGTACCCTATCATCACATCAGAGTACCCTATCATCACATCAGAGTACCCACCATACCATCAGAGTACCCGCCATACCACTGGAGTACAGTATCATCACATCAGAGTACCTATCAGTCCATCTGAGTACCCGCCATACCATCAGAGTACCCACCATACCACAGGAGTACCTGTCAGTCCATCAGAGTACCCGCCATACAATAGGAGTACCTGCCATACCATAGGAGTACCCGTCATTCCATCAGAGTACCCGTCAGTCCATCAGAGTACCTGTCAGTGCATCAGAGTACCTGCCAGTCCATCAGAAAAAACCGCCAGTGCATCAGAGTACCTGCCAGTCCATCAGAGTACTTGACATACCATCAGAGTACTTGACATACCATCAGAGTATGTGCCAGTCCATCAGAGTAACCGCCAGTCCATCAGAGTATCTGTTAGTCCATCAGAGTACCTGCCAGTCCATCAGAGTATCTGCCAGTCCATCTAAGTACCATATCATCAAATCAGAGCACCTGCCATTCCATCAGAGTACCCTTCAGTCCATCAGAGTACCTGCCAGTCCATCAGAGTACTTGCCATACCATCAGAGTACTTGCCATACCATCAGAGTACCTGCCAGTCCATCAGAGTACCTGTCAGTCCATCAGAGTAACTGCCAGTCCACCAGAGTACCTGCCAGTCCATCAGAGTACCTATCAGTCCATCAGAGTAACCGCCAGTCCATCAGAGTACCTACCAGTCCATCAGAGTACCCACCAGTCCATCAGAGTACTCGCCAGTCCATCAGAGTACCCGCCAGTCCATAAGAGTACTCGCCAGTCCATCGGAGTACCTGCCAGTCCATCGGAGTACCCGCCAGTCCATCAGACTATCTGCCAGTCCATCAGAGCACCTGCCAGTCCATCAGAGTACCTGTCAGTCAATCAGAGTACCTGTCAGACCATCAGAGTACCCTATCATCACATCAGAGTACCCTATCATCACATCAGAGTACCCTATCATCACATCAGAGTACCCGTCATACCATCAGAGTACCCGCCATACCATCAGAGTACCCGCCATACCATCAGAGTACCCTCCATACCACTGGAGTACAGTATCATCACATTAAAGTACCTATCAGTCCATCTGAGTTCCCGCCATACCATCAAAGTACCCGCCATACCATAGGAGTACCTGTCAGCCCATCAGAGTACCCGCCATACAATAGGAGTACCTACCATACCATAGGAGTACCCGTCATTCCATCAGAGTACCCGTCAGTCCATCAGAGTACCTCTCAGTGCATTAGAGTACCTGCCAGTCCATCAGAGAAAACCGTCAGTCCATCAGAGTACCTGGCAGTCCATCAGAGTACCTGGCAGTCCATCAGAGTACCTGGCAGTCCATCAGAGTACCTACCAGTCCATCTGAGTACCCGCCAGTCCATCAGAGTACTCGCCAGTCCATAAGAGTACCCACCAGTCCATAAGAGTACCCGCCAGTCCATTGGAGTAGCCGCCAGTCCATCGGAGTACCCGCCAGTGCATCAGACTACCTGCCAATCCATCAGAGCACCTGCCAGTCCATCAGAGTACCCTATCATCACATCAGAGCACCTGCCAGTCCATCAGAGTACCCGCCAGTCCATCGGAGTACCCGCCAGTCTATCGGAGTACCAGCCAGTCCATCAGATTACCTGCCAGTCCATCAGAGTACCCTATCATGACATCAGAGCACCTGCCAGTCCATCAGAGTATCTGACAGTCCATCTGTGTACCTGCCAGTCAATCAGAGTACTTGACGAGCAGTCCAGTGTAACCTGTCATACAGCCACCATGTCCAAAAGGTTATACACTGCAGAAGAAGCATACAAAATGCTACTCCTGACCGATGAGAGCAGTAGGGAGCTCTCATCGACCCGTGACAGTTCCGATTACGGTTCTGATTTGGAATACCAGCCCATCGAAGAAAGTGTGTCATCGTCTGAATTTGAGGAGGAAGTAGTCCGTCGGAAAAGGAAATGGTTTGAAGACGAGGCAGCTACCAGCAGCACCAGAGACCCTAATGGCCAATCGGCAAATGCCAACGGCGCTAGACCAGAAGAGAGGCCCAGTAAAAACACTGGAATTCCACATCAAAGAATTAGGGCCCAAACCCAGCTTCCAGATTCCTTGGCAAACCCGCAGTCGCTGCCTTCTAGCACAGGGTCACCCACAATCCCCCCTTTTACAGCACAGCCAGGCGTGCAGGCCAACACGGAAGGTTTTTCCGAAATTTATGTTTTTAACCTATTTTTTCCTAATGAGCTATTGCAAAGCATCATGGACCAGACAAACCTTCATGCCCAACAACACATTTGGAACAGCCCCAACTCTTTCTATGCCCGTCCTTTTGAATGGAGACCCCTAACCATGCAGGAGCTTAAGATATTTTTTGGCCTTACCTTCAACATGGGGATTACAAAGAAAAATGAACTGCACACATATTGGTAGACCCACCCCGTCCACCATATGGCAATTTTTTCATCTGTCATGACCACATCCCGTTATGACATGATAATGCGGTTCCTGCATTTCAGCAATAACTCGCAGTGCTCCCCCCAATCATCCCGACTTTGATAGATTATTTAAAATTCGCCCCCTAATTGATTTCTTTTCTAAAGGTTTTGCTGAACTCTATATCCCTGAACAAAATATTTCCTTGGACGAATCCCTGGTCCATTTCACAGGCTGCCTGGGTATGAAGCAGTACATCCCCAGTAAGAGGGCCAGGTATGGAGTAAAGCTCAACAAGCTTTGTGAAAGTTCCATGGGATATGTGCACGCCTTTCGTATATACCAAGGCAAAGACTCCCATCTCCAGCCCCCTGATTGTCCATCGTACCTGGGAATAAGCGGGAAGATTGTCTGGGAATTGGCTTACCCACTCTTCTAGAAAGGATGTCATATTTACATGGACAACTATTACACAAGTTTGCCCCTTTCCCGCCACCTATATCGGTAGGATACTTTGGCCTGCGGCACTGCAAGAAAAAACAGAAAGGGCTTCCCACAGAGTCTAATCACCACAAATTTGCAAAGGGGTGAAGTAGCAAGCCTCAGGAACGAGGAAGTATTGGCTGTGAAGTGGAGGGATAAGAAAGACGTGTACATCATGTCCACAATCCACAATGCCACCTCAGTGGAACTTCTAAGAAGACAGGGTCCCGTTGAAAAACAACATTGTATCCACAAGTATAATAAATTCATGGGGGGGTGGATTTAAATGACCAGATGTTGCAGCACTATCTACCAACTAGAAAATCCCTCTTCTGGTACCAAAAAGTTGCAGTTTACATTTTTCACATGGCCATGTACAATGCTTACGTCACCTACAGGAAATGAACAGAATGACCCAACCCCTTCCCATTACTGCCCTGATATATCCACAAGGATCCCCCCAGAAATCATTTGCACCGATTGTCTCAGCAGACTGCATGAGTGACTTTTTCCTGAACATATTCCCCCATCAACAACCGGAAGAAGACACTATGCTATAGGTTGGAAATATCTCATAAATGGACAACTTTGTGTAAAAAAATGCGTTTTCATTTTTTCCACATTTTCCAAAAACTTCTGGAAAAAAATGAACTGTTCAAAAGACTCATTATACCTCATAGATTATACGTTGGGGTGTTAGCTTTCCAAAATGGGGTCATTTTGTGAGCAATTCCATTGTTCTGGTGCTCCAGGGCCTTCAAAAGTGTAATAGGTGGTTGAGAAATGAGATGTGTAATTTATGCTCCTAGAATGCCTAAAGGTTCTACTTCAATGTTGAGCCTCGGTATGTGGCCAGACTGCGTAAAAGTCTCACACATGTGGTATGGCCATACTCAGGAGAAGTAGCAGAATGTATTTTGGGGTGCCATTTTTGCTATGTACATGCTATGTGTTGGAAATATCTTATAAATTGACAACGTTGTATAAAAAAAATGCGGTTTCATTTTTTTCCACATTTCCAAAAACTTCTGGAAAAAAATGAACCATTCAAAACACTCATTATGCCTCATAGATTATACGTTGGAGTGTTAGCTTTCCAAAATGGGGTCATTTTGTGGGCATTTCCATTGTCCTGGTGCTCCAGGGCCTTCAAATGTGTAATAGGTGGTTGAGAAATGAGATGTGTAATTTATGCTCGTAGAACGCCTAAAGGTGCTACTTCAATGTTAAGCCTCGGTATGTGGCCAGGCTGTGTAAAAGTCTCACACATGTGGTATCACCATACTCAGGAGTAGTATCAGAATGTATTTTGGGGTGTCATTTTTTGCTATATACATGCTATGTGTTGGAATATCTTATAAATGGACAACTTTGTGTAAAAAAATGCGTTTTCATTTTTTTTCCACATTTTCCAAAAACTTCTGGAAAAAAATGAACCATTCAAAAGACTCATTATGCCTCATAGATTATATGTTGGGGTGTTAGCTTTCCGAAATGGGGTAATTTTGTTGGTTTAGCCTTCAAAAGTGTAATAGGTGGTTGAGAAATGAGATGTGTAATTTATGCCCATAGATTGCCAAAAGGTGCTACTTCAATGTCAAGCCTCGGTATGTGGCCAGGCTGTGTAAAAGTCTCACACATGTGGTTTCACCATACTCAGGAGGAGTAGCAGAATGTATTTTGGGGTGTCATTGCAAGTATGCATATGCAGTGTGTGAAAAACAACTTGTTGTTATGACAATTTTGTGTAAAAAAAAAAAAAATCTTCATTTTGCAAAGAATTGTGGGAAAAAATGACAACTTCCAAAAATTCACCATGCCTCTTACTAAATACCTTGGGATGTCTACTTTCCAAAAATGGTAATTTGGGGGGTATTTGTACTTTACTGGCTTGTTAGTGTCTCACAAAAGAAGATAGGCAATTTTCAATGATTTGCACCCTGGCTTGTAGACTCTATAACTTTCACAGAGACTAAATAATATACACTAATTTGGGTTATTTTTACCAAAGATAGGTAGCAGTATAAATTTTGGCCCAAATGTATGAAGAAAAATCACTTTTTTGTAAAATTGTTAAACAGAAACTAAAAAAAAAATCCAGCAGCAATTAAATACCACCAAAAGAAAGCTTTATTTGTGAGAAAAAAATGATACAAATTTTGTTTGGGTACAGTGTAGCATGAGTAAAGCCTCGTACACACGGGAGGACGATCGTACGTACGATCGTCTTAAATCGTATGTTGACTGTTGCATCTAGCATACTGACTGCACTACACGATTGTACGACCAAAGAAAGAACGTTCAGGTGCATGTAATTAGCATTCGGCCATTCCTGACTTCTGAGCATGCGTGTTTTGCACAATACAACTTGTTGTACGAACTTCTCTGTACACACAATACAACGGTCGTATGACCGCTTGTTGGTACGACCAAGTTTTCTAGTTTGCTCATACAACTCCCGTTGTACGAAGGTCATATGCCGGCTGTTCTAATCGCACGTATGAACGATCAATTTCGCATACAACGGTCGTTCGTACGACCTGTTGTATACGATCGTTGTCCCGTGTGTGCGAGGCTTTATTGAGATTCAAAGTGTGAGAGAGCTGAAAGCTGAAAATTGGTCTGGGCAGGAAGGGGGTATAAACGTCCTGTATTGAAGTGGTTAAAACACTACTCATTTTGGTATTTACTATAGTGCCCTGTAATTACTCCCTGGGAGCAAAAATAAGAGTAGTTTCATCTCTGAGCATGCTCAGTTGTGCTCTGCTGTGTTGCGCACCTAGTTGTAAAAAGACTGGGAATTTATCTCTTCTTAGACTTTTAGCCACTTGCTTACTGGGCACTTAAACCCCTCCTCCTTCCCAGACCAATTTTCAGCTTTCAGCACTGTTGCATTTTGAATTACAATTGCACGGTCGTGTGACATTGTACCCAAACAAAATAGATATCCTTATTTTCCCACAAATAGAGCTTTCTTTTGGTGGTATTTGATCACCTCTGCGGTTTTAATTTTTTGCGCTTTAAACAAAAAAAGAGCGACAATTTTGAAAAGAGAACAATATTTTTTGCTATAATAAATATCCACAAAAAAAAAAAATGTTCATCAGTTTTGGCTGATATATATTCTTCTACGTATTTGTGGTAAAAAAAAAATCACAATCGGTGTATATTGTTTGGTTTGCACAAAAGTCATCGGATCTACAAACTGTGGGAATTAATTTATGGCATTTTTATGATTTATTTTTTTTACTAGTAATGGCGGAGATCTGCAGTTTTTATCGGGACTGCAATATTGCAGCGGACATGTCAGACAGTTTTGACAATGTTTTGGGATCAATGACATTTATACAGCCATCAGAAATTTAAATATCCACTGATTACTGTATAAATGTCATTTGGCCCGGAAGAGGTTAATACTAAGGGGGCGATCAAGGGATTAACTGTGTTCCCTGTGTGTGTTCTAACTGTATGGGGGCTGGGCTGACAGGGACTTAACAGGTCTCACTGATCCAGAGTACAAGGATCAGTAGATCTGTCATGTCCCCCCTCACAGAACAGAGAACCACTGTGTTTACATTGGCGGTTCCCCATTCTGCCTCTCTATTAGGTGATCTCGGGTCACCAGCAGACATCGAGTCCACGCGACCCACGGGCACGCCCACACAGCGTGGGGCGGGCATGAGAGTGCACCGCCACCGGCTGTGAGTGCGTACGGGGAGCATGCAAAGGGGCGAACATCCATGGACGTCCCCCCGGCAATTCAGGACCGCGCTGTAGCTTTCTTTTGGCTATAGCACGGATCTGTACTGGTTAAAGATATTTCAGTGTAGAAATCACTTTTTCACACAGTTTAAAAGCAGATTATCTTTAAACAGTATACCACATATTTTAGTACAATTTAGATGATTATATCATGCTCTAAACATTATTTTCATGTGCATTTCTCCAGGCCCTGACTAGAATAAGGATTTGGGCATTATCTGTTGCCTGGGCACTATAGTAAATAAACCCCTAAGTTACAGTCTCCCTCTTCTATGAATCTATTGAAATCCTAAAACAGTACTAGTTGCTTATTTCAGAAACAGCTAATTTCAGTATCATTTCAATGGTCCAGTCCTTTCAGTGCCCTTCCATCAATTAGTCTCTCCCCACTCAGACCTTGATGTGGTTCCAAGCATATCAATAAGAACACAACCATATCGTAGTGATCACGTCATCCCTATACAACCCTCTTTCAGCAAAATTCCATGAACGCGTAATAAATCAGACCTGTCGTGATGTCACCCGCTACTTTCTGCCGAGGTTTTCCGTCCGGACCGACCGCACTGAGTGTGTCGTCGCTCCCAGACGTTCTGAGCAGATCGCTCGGGTTTATTGTACAGAAGCGCAATTGTCGAAGAGCTTTGTAAGTAGGATTTTATATGAATAAAGAGTGCTTATTTTTACAGTCTACACTTGGTCTTATGATGCTGAGAGTATCCTGTTATGATGAGAGGTGGTTGGCACCCTATGTATCTTGAAGAAGAATTCAGGAGAGTTTTTTGAAACCCTGTTGGGAAAGTGCTTTTGACCCTCTAGTGAAACTGGGGTCTTAGCAGGAGGTGAGCGCATATGATAGTCGGTGGAGGAATTCTCACTGATTGTGTGGAATAGAGACACCTGCGGACATCTTTGCATGCATCTCTTAATTGGACTGTATTATCACAGTGTGCACTTTATGTCTTTTGAGCTAATTGATCATAATGTTCTGCGCTGCGCTGCGTTTATGTGTAATAAATCTGTCTCAAAAAACAAATAGTTGACAGGCATAAGAATCGATGGGTACACATTGTAAGGATAAGAGGATATGCTCTTGTGCCTTGAGCAATCACTGCTCCAATACACTTGTACCAATGGGGTTGATTTTACTAAAGGCAAGAATGCTGTTCACTTTGCAAGGGACAGATGAAACTCTGCTAACTTCATCCAATCCTGTACAAACTAAAATGTATTTTTGTGGCATGTGATTGGGGATTCTTTGCAATTTGAATTTTCACTACTTACTCTGTAGCTGATGCTGTTTAAAATTAATTTTCATAGCAGTGTTTAGAAGCTTTTCTGAGAAATGTGCACCTGCAATGAATTCTCAGATATCAGAACTGATTTTCAAATGCATGCAACATTTGCCAAACAAAGCCCGTTGACACAGGACCTTACACTTACTTTTAAATATTATGTTTTCTATTTTAAAAAGTTAAATTTAATCTCCATTCAAAGCTGACATTTCCTTCCATTCCTCCCTTCCACTCACTTATGAGTTTTAAACAAAAAAAAAAAACAATCTGAAGCTGTATTTCCTCACTTAGATCTGCCAACCACCTAACTCCACTGATCCCACTGTTTGGAAGCCTGAGAGGACTCTTTTGATGAAGAGTAGAAAGTGCCCACAACTCCCAGGTAAAGTAGACAGCTAAAGAAGGACTCTCCCACTCTGATGAAGAAAATACTTGGGACCCCTTGCATCATGTGACCATAGATTTAGGAGAGTATTTTGAACTTAAAGGTAGCTGGTAGCTTTTATTTCATTTTAAGCTGGAGATTAGAGAGGGGGCTGGGAGAAAGGGGCTGTGCATAGGGAGAAGTCTGCCCAGAGCACCGTTTCAACACACTGATAATGTCCTTTTATTTTTTTTAAATAAAATGTTACTCTTAAATGTACTGAAATCTCTATTTACAAATAATATTCTAAGGGTTACTTGAAAACATTTTAACCCACGCTGCTCTTAAAATGAGCATTATTTAACTAGAGATCATCATCAGCATGCAGGTATGTTCAGCTCATTTGTAATTCAAGGCACTGAATATTATACATGGCAATTTTAATTTCTTTCATATATTTAATTTTATAAGTATAACAGTCAAATACATGTTACTGTCATCTGTTTTAAATTATGAAAGATAATTAAAATCGAAGAAGGTTATTTATCTAGATATCAAAATGTTGGGTGAGAAGAAAAGAGAATTAAAAGTGCAGAGAAGTCTTTAATTAACAGTTGTGAAGTTTATAATTTGCTTGACTTTTCATATGGTAGACTTGCAGAAAGGCATCAGTCATATGCATTTTATAATAAGGATATTATCATTGGACTTGAGGAAAGAAAGGCTTTTCTACATTGTTCCCTGGTAATTAAGCGATTCACAATGGATCCTTTGGACAGATACAGTATGTGCTCACTGGAATCATATTAACAATTATAACAATATAGCATTATCTGTCTGTTATTAAAAACTAGGAACATAAAGGTGAAGTCAGACAGGTACTTTCTACTCTGTATCTTTGACATGAAAAGGCTCCCTTTTTTTAAAAAAAAATAAATTTTGATTGATAGAATTGCATAATACAAAAGCCATACATAGTATGGTGGCCTGGCAGGGCCACTGAGGCTTAAAAATGTTTACATTATTATAACCAACTTCAGAAAAGGTATGAAACGTAACAACAGTTATGATAAGAAAGAGGCTTGAAATCACAGTACAACCTAATTGCGGAGGGCTGGATGACTGGTTTAGACTGAAAGGATTAATCACAGTTAAGTCCCTTGTATCCAGCAGAGGGGGGGGGGGGTGGTTTAAAGTAAAAGGTTCTGAGTTGTGCAACACCAGTGGTTTTCCAAATAACCAGGTCCAATTGATACTGCGGGTTAATGCCCCTGATCATACAAGGTTCTGAGAGATTTGTGGCAGTAATGTAGAGGACCTTGGAAGAGGTCCTGTTCCTCTCTCTTGAGAGAGGGATCGTTCCAGGAAAGCCTGCCACTTTTTGAAAAAAAATTGACTACTGGTTGGGTGTGAGAAGTCTGTTGTGAGTTTTTCTCTGTAAAGGGTGAGTCAAAGGTCCCTTTTGAGCAGAGTAATTGTTGGGGGGGGGGGGGGGGGGT
>BLSH010352484.1:101842-112042 GCA_018402905.1 Glandirana rugosa | reverse complement strand
CGGTTGCGTCGACACCGTATGCTGCCTCCTGCTAAGATGTTGCCTATCAGCTGGTGGTGCTGTTTGTTGTGGCGTGCTGCTGACAAAGCTTTTCCACATTTCAGCCATGCTAACCCTGCCTTCTGAGGTTCTGGCGGTGCCACAGCTGCGTTGGCGACCTCTTCCTCCTTCTCCTCCTCTGCCTACGCCTTGTGCTTCCACTGAGCCCCCGGTGTCATTAGGGAATGCCCTCAGCAGCGCGTCTACCAGCGTGCGCTTGTAGTCGCGCATCTTCCGATCACGCTCCAGTGAGGAAATTAAGGACGGCACGTTGTCCTTGTACCGGGGATCCAGCAGGGTAGCCACCCTGTAATCAGCACAAGTTAAAATGTGGGCAACTCAGCTGTCGTTGAGCAGGCACTGCAGCATGTAGTCGCTCATGTGTGCCAGGCTGCCAAGAGGCAAAGACAAGCTGTCCTCTGTGGGAGGTGTATTATCTGTGTCCTCCGTATCCTCCCAGCCACGCTCCAGTGATGCCCACGAGCTGCGTTGGGTGCCACCCAGCTGTTAACGCGGTTCCTCCTCCTCCTCCTCATCATCATCCTTGTCCTCCTCATCCTCCAGAACTGTGCCCTGGCTTGAAAATTCTTTACCTGGCCTATGCTGGTGCAGGGACCCACCCTCTGAGCCACTTGTGAATGACTGGCCTGATAACCGTGGAAATTACCCCTCTTCCTCCTCCTTCTGTGCCACATCCTCTTCCATCATCGCCCGAAGTGTTTTATCAAGGAGACGTAGAAGTGGGATAGTAACACTGAGAACAGCGTCATCGGCACTGGCCATGTTGGTGGAGTACTGGAAACACTGCAATATGGTACACAAGTCTTGCATGGAGGCCCACTTGTTGGTGGTGAAGTGGTGCTGTTTCGCAGAACGACTGACCCGTGTGTGCTGCAGGTGAAACTCCACTATTGCCTGCTTCTGCTCGCACAGTCTCTCCAGCATGTGCAAGGTGGAGTTCCACCTTGTGGGCACGTCGCATAGGAGGCGGTGAGTGGGAAGGCTGAAATTCCGCCGCAGCACAGACAGGCGAGCAGCAGCAGGGTGAGAACGCTGAAAGCGTGCACAGACGGCCCGCACTTTCTGAAGCAGCTCTGACATATCCGAGTAGTTTTTTAGAAATTTCTGCACAACCAAATTCAGCACATGCACCCGGCAAGGGATGTGTGTCAAACCGGCTAGGCCCAGAACTGCTATGAGATTTCGCCCATTATCGCACACCACCAGGCCGGGCTTTGGGCTCAGTGGCAACAACCACTCATCGGTCTGTTGTTCAATGCCCATCCACAGCTGCAGCACAGTGTGGGGTTTATCCCCCAAACATATCAGTTTGAAAACAGGCTGCTGTCGTTTCCCCCTGGATGTGCTGAAGTTGGTGGTGAAGAGGAGGAGGAAGCGGAGTAGGAGGAGGAGGCAACAGGAGGCAAAGAGAAATGCCCTGCAATCCTCGGTGGCGGTAGGACATGCGCCAAACGGCTAACCGCCTCAGGCCCACACGCCACTACATTTGCCCAGTGTGCAGTTAGTGAGATAGAGCATCCCTGCCCATGCTTACTGGTCCACGTATCAGTGGTTATGTGGACCTTGCCACAGATGGTGTTGCACAGTGCACACTTGATCTTGTCCCCGACTTGTTTGTGCAGGGAAGGGATGGCTCGCCTGGAAAAGTAGTGGCGACTGGGAACCATGTACTGTGGGACAGATACCGCCATCAGGTTTTTAAAACTGTCCGTGTCCACCAGACGGAATTGACAGCATTTCAAAGGCCAGGAATTTTGAAATGCTGGCATTCAGGGCCAGGGATCGCGGGTGGGTAGGGGGTACTTCTTCTTTCTCTCCAGTGTTTGGGAGATGAAGAGCTGTAAGCTTCCATGGGACCATGTGGAAATGCTTGGGGATGGTGGCGGACATGGTGGCGTTGCTGTCACATCGTCTGTTTGCTGGGTGGCAGGTGACACTGGCACTGTAGAGGTGGAGGAAGAGGCCGATGCAGCAGCAGAAGAGGAAGCAGGAGCCCAAGACCTTTCTTGGATTTTGAGGTACTTATTCCACTGCAGCTCGTGCTTTGCATGTAGATACCTGGTCATGCAAGTTGTGCTCAGGTTTAGAACATTTACGCCTCGCTTCAGACTCTGATTGCACAGCGCGCAGAACACTTGTGTCTTGTCGTCAGCACATTGTCTGAAGAACTGCCATGCCGGGGAACTCCTTTGAGCTGCCTTTGGTGTGCTAGGTCCCTGGATGCGGTGGGTAGTAGCAGGCGTACTGTCTAAGTGACATTCGCTCCGCTTTTGCAACCTGCTTCCTCTTTTGCTGTGCTGGTGCCTCTGTGCGACCACCACCTCTTCCTGCAAACTGCACACGTCACTCCCAAGACCTTCATTCCATGTGGGGTCTAGGACCTCATCATCCTCCACATCATCTGCACACTGTGGAAAGCCGCAGCAGTTGGCACCTGTGTTTCGTCATCATCAGAGACGTGCTGCAGTGGTGTTTCCATGTCCTCACCCTGAAACAGAAGTGGTTGGGCATCAGTGCACTCAATGTCTTCCACTTCTGGGTCAGGGCTATGTGGATGAGTCATCAAAAAGCAGAAGAGACTGCTGCATGACTTGGGGATCGGACTGCTTGGCTGAGTTACAAGGGGCTGAGGTGAAAGACAGATGGCTATGAGGTTCAGGTGCCAACTCTGAGCTTTCATCAAGGGACCGAGTGGGAGACAATTTGAAGGAACTGAAGGCATTGTCAGCCACCCACTCTACTATCACCTGTACTTGTTCTGGACTCACAATTCGTTGAGCGGCATTCGGGCCTACCATATAACGTTGAAGGTTCTGTCGGCTACTCGCACCTGAGGAAGGTGTTTTACTTGTGCGTGTAGCTGGCACAAATCGACCACGTTCTCTCCTTGCAAAAGGAACTTCACCAACACTACCAACACCAGCAGCACCAGCAGCACCACGACCACATCCCTTATTTGACGCTCTAGTCATTCTGGACGCAAATGTACTATGTAGCACTATTTATTAATAATTAAAAAAAACTATAATAAATTAATATTCTTTTTTTTTTAAACCAGCAATGTAGACGGACTTTATTTTTGCACAAAAAAATCACAGCAAGGTACAAATGAACTATGTAGCACTATTTATTAATACTTAAAAAAAGTATACATTTTTTTTCGAAAACAGCAACGTAGACACACTTTTTATTTTTGTGCAAGAAATGCACCACTCACACCAGCAGCAATAACCTCTCCCTACACCAGTATGAGATGATTTTAGTACGATAATCTGTCCCTCACAGCACCAACAGGAACCTCTCCCTACACCAGTATGAGAAGACTTTAGAACGATAATCTGTACCTCACAGCACTGCCAGGAATCTGTCCCTACTGCAGTATGAGAAGATTTTAGAACGATAATCTGTCCCTCACAGCACCCACAGGAACCTCTCCCTACATCAGTATGAGATGATTTTAGAACGATAATCTGTCCCTCACAGCACCGACAGGAACCTGTCCCTACTGCAGTATGAGATGATTTTAAAACGATAATCTGTCCCTCACAGCACCCACAGGAACCTCTCCCTACTGCAGTATGAGATGATTTTAGAACAATAATCTGTCCCTCACAGCACCGACAGGAACCTGTCTCTACTGCAGTATGAGATGATTTTAGAACGAAAATCTGTCCCTCACAGCACCGACAGGAACCTGTCCCTACTGCAATATGAGATGATTTTAGAACAATAATCTGTCCCTCACAGCACCGACAGAAACCTGCCCCTACTGCAGTATGAGATGATTTTAGAATAATAATCTGTCACTCACAGCACTGACAGGAACCTCTACCTAATGCAGTATGAGATGATTTTAGAACGATAATCTGTCACTCACAGCACCGACAGGAACCTCTCCCTACTGCAGTATGAGATGATTTTAGAACGATAATCTGTCCCTCACAGCACTGACAGGAACATGTCCTGCTGCAGTATGAGATGATTTTAGAACGCTAATCTGTCCCTCACAGCCCCGACAGGAACGTGTCCCTACTGCAGTATGAGAGGATTTTAGAACGATAATCTGTCCCTCACAGCACGGACAGGAACCTCTCCCTACTCCAGAATGAGATGATTTTAGAACGATAATCTGTCCCTCACAGCACTGACAGGAACCTGTTCCTACTGCAGTATGAGATGATTTTAGAACGATAATCTGTCCCTCACAGCACCCACAGGAACCTCTCCCTACTGCAGTATGAGATTATTTTAGAACGATAATCTGTCCCTCACAGCACCGACAGGAACCTCTCTGTACTGCAGTATGAGATGATTTTAAACGATAATCTGTCCCTCACAGCACCGACAGGACCCTGTCCCTACAGCAGTATGAGATGATTTTAGAACGATAATCTGTCCCTCACAGCACCGACAGGAACCTCTCCCTACTCCAGTATGAGATGATTTTAGAACGATAATCTGTCCCTCATAGCACCGACAGGAACCTGTCCCTACTGCAGTATGAGATGATTTTAGAATGCTAATCTGTTCCTCACAGCACCGACAGGAACCTGTCCCTACTGCAGCATGAGATGATTTTAGAACAATAATCTGCCCCTCACAGCACCGAGAAGGAACCTGTCCCTACTGCAGTATGAGATGATTTTAGAACGATAATCTGTCCCTCACAGCACCGAAAGGAACCTCTCCCTACTTCAGTATGAGATGATTTTAGAACGATAATCTGTCCCTCACAGCACGGACAGGAACCTGTCCCTACTGCAGTATGAGATGATTTTAAAACGATAATCTGTCCCTCACAGCACCGACAGGAACGTGTCCCTACTGCAGTATGAGATGATTTTAGAACAATAATCTGTGCGTCACAGCACCGACAGGAACCTGTCCCTACTGCAGTATGAGATGATTTTAGAACGATAATCTGTCCCTCACAGCACCGCCAGGAACCTGTCCCTACTCCCAGTATGAGATGTTTTTAGAACGATAATCTGTCCCTCACAGCACCGACAAAAACCTGTCCCTACTGCAGTATGAGATGATTTTAGAACGATAATCTGTCCCTCACAGCACCGCCAGGAAACTGTCCCTACTGCAGTATGAGATGATTTTAGAATGATAATCTGTCCCTCACAGAACCAACAGGAACCTGTCCCTAATGCAGTATGAGATGATTTTAGAACGATAATCTTTCCCTCACAGCACCAGGAACCTGTACCTAATGCAGAATGAGATGATATTAGAATGCTAATCTTTCCCTCACAGCACCAGGAACCTGTACCTAATGCAGTATGAGCTGATATTAGAACGCTAATCTTTCCCTCACAGTGCCAGGAACCTGTACCTAATGCAGTATGAGCTAATATTAGAACACTAATCTTTCCCTCACAGCAACAGGAACCGGTACCTAATGCAGTATGAGCTGATATTAGAACGCTAATCTTTCCCTCACAACTCCAGGAACCTGTACCTAATGCATTATGAGCTGATATTAGAACGCTAATCTTTCCCTCGTAGTGCCAGGAACCTGTACCTAATGCAGTATGAGCTAATATTAGAACGCTAATCTTTCCCTCACAGCACCAGGAACCTGTCCCTACTCCAGTATCAGATGATTTTAGAACACTAATCTTTCCCTCACAGCACCGCCAGGAACCTGTCCCTAATGCAGGATGAGATGATATTAGAACGATAATCTCTCCCTCACAGCAGCGCCATGAACCTCTCCCTACTCCAGTATAAGACGATGTGACACACGGCACTATGTGACTCCAGCTCATATAGAGGCTGGGTCACATGATGCACTGGCCAATCACAGCCATGCCATTAGTAGGCATGGCTGTGATGGCTTCTAAGGGCAAATGAGTGAAACGCTTGTTGATTGGCTGCCCTGCAGCTATTCAACAGGCACCAAAAAATACCCAAATACCGAACCCGATCCCGGACTTTTTTTGAAATGTCTGGGATTGGGTTCGGGGCGCAGACACCCTAAAGTCCAGTACGGACCCGAACTTTACAGTCCGGGTTCGCTCAACTCTTATCATGACAAACATTCACTCATGCAGGGGTGTAATTCAATGAGCATAACGATCATATAACATTGATAGGTGGGATGTCCACCTTTCAATCTCTTCCAGTCAGCCAGGCTACCAGAATTAATGGAAAATTAAAAAAATTCTGGTCAAGTTTTGTAGCCGGATTAAATAAATGAGCAATCTTAAAGGCTCCACTTGCCTAGAGGAGATGAGGATTTGGTTCACCTCTGTTCTGGAAAAAAAAAAAAACCCTCAGCAAGCACAGGAAGTTGGAGCCATGCAAGATAGAAAACCTCCAATCCATTATGTTATTGATAAATCTGGGTGACTGGATGCTCTGTAGGTTTATCAGATACCTACTTGTCCCAATTCATCCTCAATTCCTCTGCCACTCTCAGTGCCTCCCCTTCGGTCTGTACATCTCCCCCAGGGCATTCACAAAGGTCTCACTGTCTGCAATTGTGACGGGGAAAATTCAGTAGAACTTCAACAAGGGAATATCCATCCTCTGATAGAGAAAGTCAAAGGTGCTTTGGAAGTGAAGTCTCTACAGCAGAACAGTGACGGAGTATCCTTGGTTCTTTGTAACTGACCAATTGTTTTGAATGGAACATTATCACATCAGACCCCAGCTAGAAAGGTTGGGGGAAGCATTTCAAAGAGCAGGCTGCTCATGATCACGGGATGTTCAGCTTATGAGGCATAGTATTGAATGCTCTTGAACTTAGAGTAGTGTTCAATTCCCTGCTGTCATTCACTCCTTTTTAGAAGAGGAGCAAGATTTATACTGTGCCTAGACAGCAGTGGAAGGGTAGAATTCTTAGGCTGTCAGTGGAACTTCCTGTATCAATAATTGCAAATATGCCATTTTGGCTTAGGAGGCTCTAGTGTCTCTCCTATACTCAAGCATTGAGTCACCACTGCCTCTTCCAGTGATGACGGATTTGCTCTCTCATGGCCAGTTTTGCCATCAAGCTCCAAGAGACTACTTTTTGATGGCATGGAAGTTGAGAGATGCAGGCTACCAAGTCAAGGGTGCTCAGTGCAGGTAGTGGCTACCTTGTGTTAAGCCAGAGAGGTCTTTGTGAATAAGACTTACCAAAGAATATGGGAAAATTATTCAGATCTCACACAGTAAAAGCCTGGTGTCCTTTATCACCTAAACGAGCCAAAGCTCTACAGTTCTTACAACTGGGGCAAAACAAGGGCCTAGGTTCAAATATGTTTAAAGTTCAAACTTCAGCCTTGTCTGCACTTACAGGGAGTCCTTAACCCTTTAGTGATGCAATTCTCAATAGGCTTGCATGAAAGTATATACCTGCCAGGAAACCATTGTTCCCTATGTGGCATTTGCTCATGTTCCTCATCTCTATCAAGGCCTCACTTCTATCCTGCAGAATTGGCTACTCTCTACAATCTGAAGATCGTATTTCTGGTTGTTACAACCTATGTGAAAAAGGGTGTCAGAGCTGCAGGCTTTGTACTCGAGGAGCCTCACCTAAACGTTGTACCCGGACAGAATAGTCCTAAAACTCCAGACTGCCTTTATCCATGTGGTGTCTTTCTCCTTCGACTTTATTATTCACCGCAAAATTTTACAGTCTAGAACGGTCTTCAAGGTCTGTGATTTTCAGTCACATTAGGTGTATTTCAGAGTCATGTTCAGCATGTGCATCCACTATGCCATTGTGAGCTTTGCACATCTCGGACATTTTAGTTTCAATATGCGAGATTCTCTGTTCATGTTCCTGCACTGTGTTAGAGATAGGGATTAGGACTGCAGAGAGATCAGAGTGCAGTGTCTGTCTTAGAGATTGCAACATGTTCTTCATTGTGATCTCTGAGACTGGCTGGTCTGACGATGGAAATGTATCTATGGCTGACTGCATCTGCAGAGCAGGAATGATGGAGGAGGGAGTGGATTGTGCCTGTGAGTGCTGGTCAGGGCTTTCAATCCAGGGTCTGGACTTCAATGGGGTGCGGGATGTAGGGGACAGGGGAGGAGAATACTCCCCCGGGTCACCTTTATAGAGGGGGAAAGCCAGCCTTGGATCCTGCTGTCCTTCTGACTGTAGCTCTGGAGGAGAAGGTAGTCTCTGCGCCGCGCCAGCGCCATCTTGGATGGGTCCCGAGGTGCGGGCTGGGTAGAAGTGTGTTAGCTTCTGCGGTTGTCCGGGCTCTTCCGTCTGCGGGTCATAGCTGCTGGGAGTAGCAGGAAGTAAGCCACGGTATCGGCGGTGTGTGTCGCCTTGTTTGCCGGTGTGTGTAGTCGCTGATGTAGCTGGGGATTGAACGGAGGCTCACAGGAGAGCAGCCATCTAGGACGCCGGCTGCCTGAGAACTCTTTTGATGTACCAGTTGAGTAACCCGGTTGTTCCACTGATCCTGATTGGTGATCTTAACTGCTATTTAGACCCACTATTGGATAAGCAATTCTTATTCTGGTGGGTGGCGTGGTGGCTGCACAGCGCTCTTGAAATTTATACAGGAGGTGGGGTTGGGCGATCCCTGGTGGAACCGTAATCCTCAAGAAAAACAGTTTACATGTTTTTCAAAAACATTTCAAAAAATGTCTTTACCGAGGATTGACCTATGCATCTGTACTTCCTCGATAGCCCCCCTTATAGCAGATATTCAATATGCTGTATGGGGAATATCAGATCACTCCCCTGTACTTGTCTTCTTGAATGCCAAGCCTGCCACTGCCCTGCAATGAGCCCCATGGAAGCTCAATGCTTTCTGGCTGTCTTTAATTACTGGCCATGACAGGATAACCACTCTCATATCTGCTTTTTGGCAGGTTCATTCTGACCACCCAGACTTAGCTGTTGTCTGGGACACCTTTAAAGCCTTTTTTGAGGGGTGTTTTTATAAAGGAGGTTATGGCTGTTAAGAATGCTATGAGAGCCCAGGGGGAACAAGAGGTTGGTGCACAAATTGGAAGCAGAGATTATTGCTGATCTCTCAGACACCCATATGAAAGCTTGGGAGGCAGCACAGGGAGTATTAAACCATATAACTAAGTCTGGAGCAGATAGAAAGTTTTTCTTTCCCAATCATAAGGCCCCGGATGGTTTCCCAATTGAGGTCTATAAGCAATATGGGGAGGTAATTTTACCACATTTACTTAGTGTTCAGTCATGCAAGGGAAGGTACCCTGCCAGTCTCTGTGACGCGGGGCAACATTGTCCTTTTACTAAGAAGACACAAACAAGAAGGCGCCTCTAGGTGCAGATGTACAGGATGTATTAAGAGCAATGAAGTATAACAACTCACATTTATTTAAAAGCAGGTAGGCATATCTGTAGGGGATAATATCCCAGGCAGCAAAGTCAGTGGTTAGCGTAGGATCCACAATGCTGAATCTGCAGATGTAGTATAATCCGGAGGGGAGCTGAGATGCTGACCGGCTGTGTCAGCGTCGGCTAGTCCATGGGAGTCCGGAGCGCGGAGAGACAGCATGGAGCGAGCCTACGTCACCAGAATGCGACGCGTTTCTGAGCATGCAGCCTGTGTTGGAGATAACAGGTGCACTCTTTCCTCAGGCATATCGTGGGGACGGCCCTATTGCTGCTATTTATTGATCACTGGGAGTGACATCTACAGGTTAGATGACGGTGGTTCCACTCCTAGTGGTCAGCGTATTAATTACAATAATAATGACTAAATGAAACATGATCAACAATAATGGACATAAAAATTGATGAGATAAAAAGATAAAATGATATTGATATAAAGTTAATAATGCTACAGATGTTCAATAATACAATAATTAATAACACTATTAGGTAATTAATAAAACCAATGAAAATCAATACATATATATATTTTTATATGTGAAAAATATATATATATATGTAAGAAGAGAAAAAAAATAATATATATATATATATATATATATATAGAGAGAGAGAGAGAGAGAGAGAGAGAGAGAGAGAGAGAGAGAGAGAGAGAGAGAAAATAAAATTAAATTAAATTGGAATTAAAAGTAGAAAAAATGGAATTAAGAATAAAATTAAAAATAGAAATAGAAAACAAAAAAGATAAAGATAAAAATTAAAATAAGAATTAAGGTAAAAAAGATGAAAATTAAGGTTAAATTAAATTA
>BLSH010352484.1:78667-101832 GCA_018402905.1 Glandirana rugosa | reverse complement strand
GTGCACTCTTTCCTCAGGCATATCGTGGGGACGGCCCTATTGCTGCTATTTATTGATCACTGGGAGTGACATCTACAGGTTAGATGACGGTGGTTCCACTCCTAGTGGTCAGCGTATTAATTACAATAATAATGACTAAATGAAACATGATCAACAATAATGGACATAAAAATTGATGAGATAAAAAGATAAAATGATATTGATATAAAGTTAATAATGCTACAGATGTTCAATAATACAATAATTAATAACACTATTAGGTAATTAATAAAACCAATGAAAATCAATACATATATATATTTTTATATGTGAAAAATATATATATATATGTAAGAGAGAAAAAAAAATAATATATATATATATATATATATATATAGAGAGAGAGAGAGAGAGAGAGAGAGAGAGAGAGAGAGAGAGAGAAAATAAAATTAAATTAAATTGGAATTAAAAGTAGAAAAAATGGAATTAAGAATAAAATTAAAAATAGAAATAGAAAAAACAATCAAAATTAATAATAGTAATCAAAAATAAAATAATAAAGGGGATGGATACTGACATGGATAAACTTAATCAACAAGCGTCATAAACCGGAAATTAGAAGGGCACCAGAGATTAAGACACAAAGAAATTAAAAGTAATTCATAATAATGGTGTATAGATATCATGTTGTATATAATATATAACACATTATATTTATATATGGACCACAAAGTCAATATATGTTGAGGTTCTTGATAAATAATGGGAATATTATTTCCCATACACCTGAAGGTAAACATATGAGAGTTAGAAGGAAGGATAAACATGAAAATTATCATAATATTGTGGCTATCTCGATTCCTTCATTTAAACTCCCAGACGAGAGAACATCCAGGCTATAGATCCAGAAGGTCTCTCTGGCGCAGAGCTTGCTGAAATGCTCTGCCCCAGAGAGAGACCACGGGATCTGCTCAATAACCCAGACCTCCAGGCCATCGGTGGATTTTTTGTGGACTTCAGCAAAATGACGAGGGACGCTATGTATATCTTTGCCCTCTTCAACTTGTCTTCTATGTTTGCCGAAATGTTGTCGCAATGGGCGAATCGTTCAACCAACATAGATGAGGCCACAAGGGCAGGTAAGTGCATACACTACATAATCCGATGAGCAATTAAAGAAGCCTTCCAGCTGATATGTTTTGCCTTTATAACAGAAGGACGTCCGTCCATGTTTGACGAATTGGCTAAGCCCAGAAGTCACGCTCTCCATGGCGGCAACTATGGGTCTACCATATAGATATCAATTATTGCATTTATTCGTTTACATTATCTAATATTGTTATTAATTATTGTATTATTGCACATCTGTAGCATTATTAACTTTATATCAATATCATTTTATCTTTTTATCTCATCAATTTTTATGTCCATTATTGTTGATCATTTTTCATTTAGTCATTATTATTGTAATTAATACGCTGACCACTAGGAGCGGAACCACCGTCATCTAACTTGTAGATGTCGCTCCCAGTGATCAATAAATAGCAACAATAGGGCCGTCCTCACAAAATGCCTGAGGAAAGAGCGCGCCTGTTATCTCCAACACAGGATGCAGGCTCAGAAACGCAACGCATTCTGGTGACGTAGGCTCGCTCCACGCTGTCTCTCCACGCTCAGGACTCCCACGGACTAGCCGACACTGACACAGCCGGTCAGCATCTCGGCTCCCCTCTGGATTATACTACATCTGCAGATTCAGCATTGTGGATCCTACACTAACCATGGACTTTGCTGCCTGAGATATTATCCCCAAGCAGATACACCTACCTGCTTTTAAATAAATGTGAGTTGTTATACTTCATTGCTCTTAATAAATCCTGTACATCTGCACCTAGAGGCCCCTTCTTGTCTGTGTCTTCACAGTCTTTCCGGATATCGCTTCTCCATAGGAGTGCTGTCCAACTGCAGATTCCGGGTATTAACCCATCATGCTATCAAGACTCAGAGCCTGGCCTTGCACCTATATACTTGCCTAATTCTCTCGTCAGCCACCTTAGTGCTGCAGACCCGGCCTGGACTTTTTGGTATGACCCGTCATATAAATAAAAAATTGTTATTGCGCTAATAGTGTCTACGAAGCTGCAACAAAACTATGTGATAATGGCACAGTATAAAGCGTGAATAAAATAGGTTGCACTAAATATAAATACTTGCTGTAAAAATAAAATCAGATATGAAAACATTAACTCAGATAAGGATCGCCACGTTGATATGAGTGCACATAGAGGAATAAATTTCAAAGTATAAAGTGCAAAAAAAAGAGGTGCAAAAAGTCTGGATTAAAAAGTTTTGAATTAAAGTCCAGATAACTGTGTCTGAATGGTTCCCGGAGTTTAAAGCTGAGACCGGTAAATATGTCCACCAAAGGCATGCAGAGAAGACAATCCAACCACCAGCAAGGACATGCACACCCTAGGTGTTATGGGGAGATACCCTTACCAGGCGAGTCAGCTTGTTAGATTTCCTACTGATTAGGAACCTCAAAAAATTGATCCCTGCCTCATTAAAATATTTAAACCATTCATCAATCTCTGTATCGCCCTTTTGAGGGTCCTTGGTGTATTGCTCCAAAAAGGCTATGTCCCAAAGGGTATGGATTTCAGAGATTGCTAAATTTTTTAATCTCATAAAGAGTCCTCCAAGGTCCCCCTCAGGTTCTTTATCAGCCTGAAAAACTCCTTGAGTTTGAATAACACGTTTGGATCTATATTCAAATATATACATTTTTAGAAATTAAAGACACAAGCTGCAAATACTGTACTATCAAAGTTGAACCATAAAAATAAAAAATTATTATTTTTGCTCACCGAAAAACCATCACAGGAAGGGGAAATTGGTAAGTCCCTTGTACCATTTGTAACAAGTTTTTCTACTCAACACAAATAATTAAACAATTAGTACATAAGCATTGGCATATTTTAAAAAATGACTCAATATTGGGCCCTCTCCTACCTGACAAAGCTCAGGTAGTTTTTAAGAGGGCTCCATCCCTCAGAGATAGGTTGGCACCAGGGGTGTGTAATCCACGTACCAGACCAATGTTCTTTCAGAACTTGACAGGCTTCCATAAATGTGGTAGATGTGCAGTATGTAAAGTCAATGCAATTAAAGAGAGGAAAACGCATGTCTTCCACTCTAACAGTAATGGGAGGGATTTCCACATAAAATCTTTTATCTTTTGCAATATTACCAACGTCGTTTATGACATTACCTGCCCATGTGGCCTGCAGTATATTGGGAGGACTGTCAGACCACTACAGGTCAGACTCAAGGAGCATATGGGGAACATCAAGAGGGGTTTTCCCAAACACCCTCTCTCCCGTCATTATCTGGACGTCCACGGAAAGAAACTTGAAGGTACCTCATTCCTGGGTATTGATACCCTCAAACTACAGTGGAGAGGAGGTCCTAAGAGGAGAGAAATCTCCAAACTTGAAAAGAGTTGGATCTATAAGGCCCAAACTTTGAAACCATTGGGGTTAAATACTGATCTGGAAATGAATGCCTTTATAGATAAGTCATAAATGCCCGAGATATGTGAGGCTATAATTAATTAATTTTCTGTACCTCCATGAGTGACAATATTCTATACCCTTTCTATACCCTTTATTACCTGGCGATGATCATTTCAAAGTTGGTTGCATACCTACAACTTTGAAGTGGAGATTAAGTTATAATGTACTGAACCAATAAATGGTGTAGGTAAATAAGGTAGGCACCTAATGAATATATATATTTTTTATTTGTTATGAATTTATTTTTACCATACCAATTATCCATAGGGGGGTCATAACCATATTTTTTGTGTTTTTAGGTTTAGCAGAACCAATGGGATTTATTTTAATTGAATTATACTGTTTGATATCAATTGATGCATCTAAACAAATTTTGATGTCTGAAAGTACTATCTTTACATTTTAAGGTATTTTTATAATACCTCAGGGATTTTTCTACTAATTAGACAATCACTGAGATATTTAAATGACCATGAGTTACCTTGATAAATGTCACAAACTTCTTATTTAAATTTTTGTTCAGTACTTTGAGTGGCCTAAGTCATTTACTGATTAAGCCACTAGATGGCAGTAACCCATAGGAATAATATACAAGTCCATTGAGCGATATAGAGAATTGATATTACCAATTGGCGATTTTGTTTAGCTTCTTTTAACATAATTATTTTAATTCAGTATTGAGATTGGTTCTGTTGCCCCTAGATTGAGTGTCATGTGTACTAAGTAAGTGGTGGTGATATTCAATTATCGCGGCTGCAGAAGCTCTTTATGACTCCAAAAAAATGGCGGCTAGTCTGCTAACGAGGCGATGCCTCATAAGTATTTATAGTGGTGCGTCAGTACGTTGCCCGTGCCCCTGGAAGACGTCACGTATGACGAAACATGTCGGTCGGAGCTACGGACTGACGTCACCATGCCTACGTACTACGGGACACGGGGATGTTTACTGTTTTGATCGCTTGTGCCGGCTTTTTATGCATGAAATCTTTTACCAAATGTGAGTACCTCTTTGAATTTAAAATAAATCTATTTTAATGGATTCACGCTATGGAGTTTTTTCTGCTCTATGTTGCTCTTCATTGATGAATCGGAATTTAATCGCTGCTTGTGAGACTGGACGGTTGTAGAGGAAGAAGTCTGCCCCCTATACCTTGCAGAGGTTAATATCTGCTGGTGTTTCAGACCCACTAGCGATAGTGTGTCCACAGAATCTGGTAAGGGCATCTCCCCATAACACCTAGGGTGTGCATGTCCTTGCTGGTGGTTGGATTGTCTTCTCTGGATGCCTTTGGTGGACATATTTGCTGGTCTCAGCTTTAAACTCCGGGAACCATTCAGACACAGTTATCTTGACTTTAATTCAAAACTTTTTAATCCAGACTTTTTGCACCTCTTTTTTTTGCACTTTATACTTTGAAATTAATTTCTCTATGTGCACTCATATCAACGTGGTGATCCTTATCTGAGTTAATGTTTTCATATCTGATTTTATTTTTACAGCAAGTATTTATATTTAGCGCAACTTATTTTATTTATGACCCGTCATATGTCATATTACGATTTATAATTATGTTACATGATGGTTTATTGATGTTCATTAATAATTAGTTACGAAAAATATTTTTTTTATATTTTTATTTTTGTTATCTAGGTACATGCCTCTGCTTTCATACACAGAGTTATATGTCTATTACTAATCACTCTCTATTTTTTCTGTCAGAATGTATATTCTAAAAGCTATAGAGACCCATAAATATACGGTTTTAGATAAAAAGGAATCCCGCGCTAACTCAGACACAAAATAGAGAAGGGGATAGCTCCACAATTGGCAGCCCGCACACCAAACAGATCACTTTGTAAAAGTCAATATAGTTCAATACAATGGCAGCTCCAAAATATTCTAAAATATATGTCCAATTAATCAAACCTATGGCAAATATGTACCATCAAAAGTACCAAAAGTGTATGTCCTTAGACTTGCTCAGAGTGGTGATGCACAACATTCATAGTAGAATAGAAAATTCTCCTTCTGGAAATGGAAGGGGTAAACTCTTACCAGATACCAGTGGAATATAGTTTGCATGAAATCCTAGGATCGCTCGGTGACGTCCCGTCTTCGGGTCCTCATTCAGGATTCCTCCAAATGTGTGCCACCACCGATATCCAAATCAGGGTCACCCGTCTGGTTTTCCCTTCTGTCACCAGCATTTTTATTTCCATTTGAAGAGCTCTTCTTATTTTATATTTCAAGTAAGTGTTCAGAAACATTTGTGGAATAAATTTTAAAACGGTATCACACTATGGTGGGTCTCCTCCTTTTTCCCACTGTGCATATGGGTTTTTGGAATCACATAAATTGACCCCCATCTACCTTGGAGTGACTCTGATTCGGATATTGGTGGTGGCACACATTTGGAGGAATCCTGAATGAGGACCCGAAGACGGGACGTCACCAAGCGATCCTAGGATTTCATACAACCTATATTCCACTGGTATCTGGTAAGAGTTTACCCCTTCCATTTCCAGAAGGAGAATTTTCTATTCTACTATGAATGTTGTGCATTACCACTCTGAGCAAGTCTAAGGACATACACTTTTGGTACCTTTGATGGTACATATTTGCCATAGTTTTGATTAGTTGGACATATATTTTAGAAATTTTTTGGCGCTGCCATTGTATTGAACTATACGGTTTTAGATGACTTATGTACGGCCCTTCCTTCCTCTATTTTTCCCCAAGTGCCACTCTTACTGGGAAGAACCGCCATATTATGGGCGGTCATTTTAGACATCTAGAGAGACTTATCAAACATGCTAATAATCAGCAATGGTGGGATTGTTTCTTTTTGAAATCCTATCTAGATGTTAAAATATCTCCAAGAGGCCTTAGGGTTCTCAAGGATTGTTCCTTCCTAGACTCTCAAGGCCGTAAAGAATGGGAAAGTATATCAGAATTTTGTACATCAAAATGGATGACCATATTAGTAGAACAGAGATCGCATAAGTTTGACAAATTGACCCATGAAGTGCAAATGCTCGCTCAAGAGATCCACACATGGAACCTCACCATTCCCTCTATATGGTTAAATACCCTAAAACGTAACACCAAACGTGAGGAAGACTCACTTGTAGAATACAAGTTAGGCAAGTTTAGAAGAGATGTTGATGACTATAATAATGATAGAGTGTTCTCGGCATACCAAACCACTGTTACCCAACTTTCCTTCCCACCATCCTTCGTCCCCGTGGCTCATCTGGTCTCCCTGTTTCTTCTGTCCCTGGCCCCATATGTTCTCGTGCTCCCAAATATAAACCTAATCCTAATAAGGTCCATAAACAAAATTGACTGTTGTCTGGCCTTAATGGATTTTATAACAGACCAAAATCACTTGCTAGCAACAGACCTGTGACTAGTACTATTGTCCCCAATCCCCAGCCTTCTGACCCCATTCCGGTTACACCTTCACCTCATCCCAAGGTTTCTACTACTGCTCCACCTGATGTTCCACCTCTGGTGGTCCCTACTGGTACAGAAAAGAGACCCCCTATACAGGTCGACTCTGGATCTACACATCCTAGGGTCCCCCACCCATCCCAGACACTCACTACCTCTGTACCCCCATGCACTGTTGCAGAGCCTTCGGACCTATCAGTTGAAGGTTTTACATTTCCTTCAAGCATATCCATGAATACTGAGGTTATTTTTTTAGTCCCCAGTCCTCCCCCCGCCAGCTCCAGAAAACGAAAATTCACAGGAGAGGCTGTAGGGGAGGACGCTCCAAGGCTGATACCAAACACTCCCAAACTCTGAAAACTATAAAGATATTTAATCTGTCTACACACACACTCAGTGATGCAGACATATCACTCCTTAGCAAGGGGCTTAATTTTGCCCCGACTAATAGATGCAACTCTTTTCTGTTATTTAAAGATTTTAATACATATATTCGCAATCTCACCCTATCAGCACTTTTGATTTTGATTTCAATAATGGCCCCCTGGAGATATTAACATCCATCCCCATTCATGATGAAACATTAGATCTTTTTACACAGCACCTTATTACTTCTCCACTCATCATACATTCACACCTTAGACCAAAGTCCATTTTTTACCCAGCCCATGCTAAGGGACCGCATTTAGAATCCTTTTACAGAGTTGTATATACTGACCTATTACAACTTTGTCATTCCACTACACGTACACATAATTATCGTAACAACCTCTCCCCTGCAGAAATCAAATCTCTAGACACACGTATGGAGAATAAAAACATTGTCATTAAACCTGCTGACAAAGGGGGTGGGATAGTGGTGTTGGATAGGGATAAATATACCACCGAAGCCCACAGATTATTGTCCGATAGCACCACTTACACCCAACTCCGCAGTGACCCCATCAACACCTTCTCTTGTGAACTAGATGACCTAGTCAAGTCAGGTCTTGCTGATGGAATCATTACAAAATCAGAAGCTGCCTTCTTGCATAAAGAATTTTACAAGACACCATATTTTTATCACCTACCCAAAGTCCATAAACATCCCACATCCCCCCCTGGTAGACCTATAGTTGCCGCCATGGAGAGCGTGACTTCTGGGCTTAGCCAATATATAGATGTGTTTCTCCAACCATTAGTACACCAATTGCAATCCTATATCAGGGATGGTGCACATCTGTTGGAGTTGATTACCCCATACAATTGGGAACCAGGCTATGTGTGGTTATCCCTGGATGTCAACTCATTGTATACCTCCATCCCCCATGATTTTGGACTTAGGGCTTTGGAATTCTTCCTCTCCCAGGATCCCCTCCTCAACCCTAGACAGGCCTCCTTCATCCTTGATGCCACCAAATTTTGGTCCCATAATTATTTTAGTTTTCAGGATGATTTTTATCTTCAGATACAAGGCACCGCTTAGGGGGGAAATTTTGCCCCATCTTATACTAACCTAGAGATGGGCTATTGGGAGAACAATTATATATGGCGGAACAATCCCTATGCAGGCAATGTCGTCTTTTATGGATGGTATATTGACGACATTATCATCATCTGGGATGGCCCCCATGAGCATATCCATCTTTTTGTTGAATATTGCAATAACAATCCCTATGGACTCACATTTACTTCTGTAACAGATCCTAACCATTTAGCCTTTTTGGACCTAGATCTGAGACATAAAGAGGGTAAAATTTGCACCAAGAATTATACAAAACCCACTGCGGGTAACTCTTTTTTACACTTCAATAGTTGTCATTATCCTAAATGGATTAATAATATCCCCAAAGGGCAATTTTGTGGGTTACAACAAATCTGCACACTTGATACAGATTACACCACCCAGAGTAATCTACTTAAAGAGAAATTTCTAGACAAGCAATATCCGTCATCTTTAGTTGACCAAGCTTGTGATCTATACCGGAATGGCAAAATACCACCCAAGGCTATCATGGTGATGACTAATCATTCAGATTCATCACCACTTTCCATTCACAGTACAAAAAGATGGAAAGTATACTCTCTTAACACTGGGACATCTTACGTACTGACCCCCACTTGGGTTCTCTTCTACCTGAACGCCCCAAGGTTACATATAGAAGAGCACCCAACCTCAAAAACAAGATTGCTCCAAGTAAAATCAGACCATTATGCTCACACCCCAATCCTCTAGTTGTCATTACGCTGGTAGGCATGTACTAGTGCCGAAAGGCCCTCTGTAAAACTTGCCAATTCGTCAAACATGGACGGAAGTCCATCTGTTATAAAGGCAAAACATATCAGCTGGAATGCTTCTTTAATTGCTCATCGGATTATATAGTATATGCACTTACCTGCCCTTGTGGCCTCATCTATGTTGGTTGAACGATTCGCCCATTGCGACAGCGTTTCCGCAAACAGAAGTGGAAGAGGGCAAAGATATACATAGCGTCATTTTGCTGAAGTCCACAAAAAATCCACCGATGGCCTGGAGGTCTGGGTTATTGAACAGATCCCATGGTCTCTCTCTGGGGCAGAGCGTTTCAGCAAGCTCTGTGCCAGAGAGACCATCTGGATCTATAGCCTGGATGTTCTCTCGCCTGGGGGTCTAAATGAAGGAATTGAGATACACAATATTATGATAATTATCTTGTTTATCCTTCCTTTTAACTCTCATATGTTTACCTTCAGGTGTATGTATGCTTGTTTTTTACCATTGGGGTGGCGGGTGATCTGACAGTAAGTATATAGAGCCATATAGTCACATGTGACATCATGTCCTCCCACTTTTTCTCTTTTTTCCCTCCCCCCCTTTATTTGGTCATGTATATTGGAACACCTAGATACACATCCCCAGTCTCTATCCCTGATCATCATATAGTATCTCCCCATACCTATAAACAACATATTCTATATATTTATCAAGAACCTCAACATATATTGACTTTGTGGTCCATATATAAATATAATGTGTTATATATTATATACTACATGATATCTATACACCATTATTATGAATTACTTTTAATTTCTTTGTGTCTTAATCTCTGGTGCCCTTCTAATTTCTGGTTTATGACCCTTGTCGATTAAGTTTATCCATGTCAGTATCCATCCCCTTTATTATTTTATTTTTGATTACTATTATTAATTTTGATTGTTTTTTCTATTTCTATTTTTAATGTCATTTTTAATTTTATTCTTAATTCCATTTTTTCTATTTTTAATTCCAATTTACTTTTATTTTATCTATATATATATTATTTTTTTTCTCTTCTTACATATATATATATCCACTATATATTTCACATAAAAATATATATAATCTTTCATTGATTTTATTAATTAATTATTCCTGATATATCCCGTAATAGATATCGATTATTGCATTTATTAGTTTACATTATCTGATATTGTTATTAATTATTGTATTATTGCACATCTGTAGCATTATTAACTTTATATCAATATCATTTTATCTTTTTATCTCATCTATTTTATGTCCATTATTGTTGATCATGTTTCATTTAGTCATTATTTTTGTAATTAATACGCTGACCACTAGGAGCGGAACCACCGTCATCTAACCTGTAGATGTCGCTCCCAGTGATCAATAAATAGCAGCAATAGGGCCATCCCCACGATATGCCTGAGGAAAGAGCGCGCCTGTTATCTCCAACACAGGCTGCACGCTCAGAAACGCATTGCATTCTGGTGACGTAGGCTCGCTCCATGGTGTCTCTCCGCGCTCTGGACTCCCATAGATTAGCCGACGCTGACACGGCCGGTCAGCATCTCGGCTCCCCTCCGGATTATACTACATCTGCAGATTCAGCATTGTGGATCCTACGCTAAACACGGACTTTGCTGCCTGGGATATTATCCCCTACAGATACGCCTACCTGCTTTTAAATAAATGTGAGTTGTTATACTTCATTGCTCTTAATAAATCCTGTACATCTGCACCTAGAGGCACCTTCTTGTTTGTGTCTTCACAGTCTTTCCAGATATGGCTTCTCTATAGGAGTGCTGCCCAACTGCAGATTCCGGGTATTAACCCCTCATGCTCTCAAGACTCAGAGCCTGGCCTTGCACCTACATACTTGCCTAATAAACTTGTCCTGCTACTAAAACCAGGGAAAAACCCATTAGATCCAGGCTCCTACAGGCCTATGTCCCTCTTGCAGACCGACATCAATATTGGTCAAAGTGCTAGCTTTAAGATTAAATAAAGTAATTTCTACTAGTATCCATGCTGATCAAGCTGGATTTATGGCTCAGAAGTGGACTGCAATTAATCTCCCTAGACTGTATCTTAACCACTTCCTTACTGGGCACTTAAACCCCCCTCCTGCCCAGACCAATTTTAGGCTTTCAGCGCTGTCGCATTTTGAATGACAATTGTGCGGTCGTGTGACGTTGTACCCAAACAAAATTTTTATAATTTTTTCCCACAAATAGAGCTTTTTTTGGGGGTATTTGATCACCTCTGTGGCTTTTATTTTTTGCGCTATAAACAAACAAATAGTGACAATTTTGAAAAAAGAACAAATTTTTTACTTTTTTGCTATAATAAATATCCCAATAAATAAAAATTAAAAAAAAATGATTCATCGGGTTTGGCCGATATATATTCTTCTACATATTTTTGGTAAAAAAAAAAATCACAATCAGCGTATTTTGATTGGTTTGCGCAAAAGTAATCGTGCCTACAAACTGTGGGAATTAATTTATGGCGTTTTTACTATTTTTTTTTTTTTACTAGTAATGGCAGCGATCTGCGATTTTTAGCGGTACTGCGATATTGCAGCGGACATGTCGGACATTTTTGACACATTTTTGGGACCAATAACATTTATACAGCGATCAGAAATTTAAATGTCCACTGATTACTGTATAAATGTCATTGGCAATGAAGGGGTTAACCTGAAGGGGGCAGTGAAGGAGTTAACTGTGTTCCCTGGGTGTGTTCTAACTATGTGGGGGCTGGGCTGGTCGGGACATAACAGATCTAACTGATCCCAGTGACAGGGATCAGTAGATCTGCTATGTCCCATTCACAGAACGGAGAACCGCCGTGTATACATCGGCGGTTCCCCATTCTGCAGCTGCTAATTGTGATCGGTGTATCTCGGGCAGACATCGAGTCCACCCGACATCGAGTCCGCCCGACCAGCAGGTACGCCCACGCAGCGTGCGGCGGCTGCGAGAGCACGCCGCTGCAGGCTGCAAGTGCGCGTGGGGAGCGTGCACAAGGGAGGACGTCCATAGACATCCTCCGGGCATTTCAGAGCCGCGCTGTAGCCGTCTTATGGCTATAGCACGGATCTGAACTGGTTAATATCCAATCCCCGGCAGATAACAGTGGAGACAGGGCTTTGCTGTCCCTGGTTGCCCACAAGGCATTTGACAGTATAGAATGGCAATATCTCTGGGCAACGATGGTCAAGTTTTGGTTTGGAGACACATTCCTGGCCTGGGTCCGACTGTTATATGCTGCACCAGTCTCGACGATCAGAGAGGCGGGAGGGGTTTCACAGCTTTTTCCTTTGCATAGTGGCACCAGGCAGGGGTGTCCCCTGCCCCCTCTTCTTTTCGCTGTCACCATCGAGCCATTGGCAGCCCTGATCTGTTCGAACTCCAGCATCCACGGATTCCAATATGGAAGGTTGCAGGAGAAAATTATGCTGTATGCGGACGACACTATGCTTCTCCTTGGAGATACCTCTGAATCTCTGAGGGAGGCAATGTTAGTCGTGTCCACTTTTGTCACATATTCGGGGTTGGTTATTAATTGGACCAGATCGTCCATCATGTTACTGGATGCTGAATCTGACACACAGGTCACACAAAATATTCCCGTATCCTATAATCTTAAGTACCTGGTTATCTAAGTCACTCCCAAACCCTTAGAATATATCTCCCTGAACTTGTTACCCCTACTGGACTACATCAGAGATAAAGTCAAGGTATGGTCCAAACTTAAGCTATCACTAATCAGGAAAGTTAACCTTATCAAGATGGTTTATATGCCTCAACTCATGTACATCTGGCATAATGCTCCAGTGGTAATACCCTTGAGAATGTTCTGCATTATTAATTCAATATTCAGGTCCTTTTTGTGGTTAACTAAGCCACCTCAAATTATATTGGAACAGTTTTAGAAGCCTAAGGATGCGGGGGGGGGGGGGAATAGCTTTGCCCAACCCCTGGTTATATTACCTGGCGGCTCAGTTACAGCATATTGGTCGTGCTATATCTGTGGATCAGGGAGAGGTGACATGAAATAAAGATTCCACAGTTGCCTTAATGGGTCATGTGACGGGAACTAGTGATGTGGCGGGGGTTTAGAGGCACTGGGGTGTAATAAAAGGTTTTTCATGTTTGTCCTTCTGCAGAAAATATGGCATAAGACCAGACAACTACAAAATGTCACTGTATTTACGAACTTTAGCCCCATTTGGGATAACAAATATTACCCAGAGCAGATGTCAGCAGGTCTCACTATCTAATGGAGTCACGGAGTCACGGATCTGAAACATCTTCTGCAACAGCAAATTATTATTTACTGATCTACAATAAAAATACAGTGTTCCGCAATCCATGTACTACTTACAGCTACAGCATGCTGTCAAGGCACAGTCAGCTAGGGAGTTGTGGGTACAGTCTCCGGCCCCCATATTCAATTATATGGCAGAGGTCTCTCAGCTTAAGGGCTTTATCTCAAATTGCTACTCGATGCTATCCTCTATATTCTTGAGGGGCTTCCCTACTGGAGTTATGCGTAAGTGAGAGAGACATGAGTACATTTGAGGAAGAGCAATGGGAGGAGGTTTTGCAGGCTGTGCAGACTAGCTTGCTTAATGTAACACAACACTTGTCTCAGCTCTATATAGTCCTTCAGGCACATTTAATGTCTGCTCGGCTGTGTAGGATGAGTGCGAGGGATGATTCTGTATGCACCAGATGCTCAAGGGATCATGGTGATTTAATGCACCCATTGTGGAGATGCCCGAAACTCCATCTGTACTGGACAGGGGTATTGAACACAATAAATATTGTATTCCAGGTCAATGTTCATACTGAACCAAAGTGTTGTATACTGGGTATTTTTGATGAGCTTCCCAACATGCTAAAACAGCCATAGCTAGAGCTCTCTTCCAAGCCCACAAGCTTATACTGTGGCATTGGAAATCAGAGAACACCCCCCACTCTTAAAGAATGGACTACACAAATGTGGGGGATACCTTATGGTTGGAAAAAATTCATATACCAGCACAGGGGATGCCTACTCAAATTTACCAAGCTATGGGACCCTTGGTTGGATACCCCAGGGCTTTCCCCGGTGGAATTAGTAATGGACAGAATGTTAGGGTAACACGGAAATGATATGTAACAAATGGGTAAAGATGTGCTCACTTAAATAATATATGCTCTGAACTTAAGAGGAGGTGCTTCTGTGGGCCCCCCCGGGGCAAAAATGTGAATGTTGGACTGTAGGCTAGTGTCTTTGTTTCATTGTAGTAAGCTGATGACTGTCCGGAATCTGTACTGCCTGCTGTGTTTTTGTTAATGATCTTTAATCTTTAATAAAACTTATTCTTGATTACAAAAAAAAAACTTTAGAACTGTTAGTTTAACTAATAAAACATCACATAGATGAGTTCTTGATGGAAAAAATATGTTAAGCAACGGGCAGCATGTATTCATGAAAGACAAATCTGATTTCTTTTTATGAGGAGGTAAGTAAAACCTTGGGCAGGGGTGGCTGTGAACGTAATATACTTGGATTTTGCAAAAGCATTTGACACAGTTCCCCACACACGCATGTGTAAGGTAAAGTTTTGTAGGCTTGGAAAGATCAGTTTGTACATGGATAGAAGACTGGCTAAAAGACTGAATTCAGAGAGTAGTGATTAATGATTATTACTCTGAATGGTCTGAGGTTATCAGTGGTGTACCCCAAGGTTCAGTGTTGGGACCCTTACTTTTTAATATCTTTATAAATGAAATCGGGTCTGGGATTAAAAGTACTATTTCAGTTTTTGCAGATGACACCAAGCTATTGAGTCGAATAATGTTGTTACAGGATGTCTCCAACTTACAAGCTGACCTCAATGCACTGTTTAATTGGGTGACTATGGGGCAGATGAGGTTTAATGTAGATAAATGTAAAGTTATGCCCTTGGGGGCTAATAATATGCATGCATCATACATACTAGGGGGAGTAAAACTGGGGTAATCCATAGTGGAGAAGGACCTGTGGGTTTTGGTATCATAAACTTAATAATATTATGCAATGCCAAGCTGCGGCTTCCAAAGCAAGCAAAATCCTTTCTTGCATTAAGAGAGGTATGGACTCCAGAGATAGAGACATTATTTTGCCCCTGTACAAATCATTAGTAAGACCTCATCTGGAATATGCAGTTACGTTTTTGGCACCAGTTCTCAAAAAGGATATCAGGAAACTGGAGAAAGTGCAGGGAAGGGCAACCAAACTGATAATAGGCATGGAGGAGCTCAGCTATGAGGAAAGATTAGAGGAACTGAATTTATTCTCTCTTGAGAAAAGGAGATTTAGGAGGATATGATCAACATGTACAAATACATTAGTGGTCCATTTAGTGAACTTGGTGTTCAGTTATTCACTTTAAGGTCAACACAGAGGACAAGGGGCACTCTTTACGCCTAGAGGAAAAGAGATTTTTTTTTTCTGTTTTCTTTATCCACATCAGAAGCACACCGACATGAGATTAATCAGTTTGAGAGTCATATACTGTCTCCAGCCGAGTCTTTCATCATTGTGGTATTTTTATGTATACTTATGATAACAGATCACCAATAAGAGAGACAAGAAGGAGAAGAAAAGCCATAGAGAAACGTATTCTCTGTAAATACAAAAGATTCCCAAGTTATCGCTATTATTATTTAACCACTTTCCCCAGGTCGTCTCCCCCTATCCTTCTTGAGCCCCTTACTTATAGCCCTATTCGACCCCTTTTACCCCACCCCCCTTCTCTAACAAAAAAAAAAAAAACCCTCCTAATTCTCCGTCTCACCCCCGGATCCTGACGTCTCCGACCACGCCCCACCGTCCTGACCTCACACGTTCTTAGTTACCTTTCTCTAAGTAATGGGTAAATGGGCCCCATATGGCCACAAAAAAGTCAGCCTGATCCTTCCCCAGTAATGTTAGCTCTTCCATTTCTTGGATCTCACATATCTTATCTATCCATTGGGATTTAGTCGGCACCTCATCCTTTTTCCACAGAGCTGGAATACATGCTTTGGCAGCTATTAATAAATGTTTTAATAATGAGTTTTTGTCATTTTTAACAGATAAATGCGTATCGTGTAGTAAGTATGCAGCTGGCTTCATCCCAAGGGATATCCCTGTCAATTCCTGTACCCCCTCATTTACCATTTCCCAGAACTCTTTTAATTTCCAACAATCCCAGAATATGTGGATTAAGGTACCCTCGGATTCTTGGCAGCGCCAACATCTATCCGAAGTCAAGGGAAATTTCTTATGTAGAGCTGTAGGCGTCTGATACCACCTTGTGAGAAGTTTGTACCCCCCCTCCTGATATCTGCTGGCTACTGAGGCTTTATGTGCAAACAATAAGATTCTATCTTTTCGCCTTTGCGTAAATTTGATACCCAGGTCTATTTCCCACTTTTGCCAGGAATGGAAGGTTTTTTGGGGCTGTGGCCGCTATTAACGAAGCGTAGGAAAACGATAGTAGGTGTCTCGCTGGTTCCCCTGAAATGCAAGCTTATTCAAATACTGTCAAAGCTCTTAATTCCGCGTCTACTCCCCCCATTGCTTTGATAGCCGAGCTTAGCTGCGCACAATGAAGGAAATCTAGCCTATCTTGAAACTCTCTTCTACAACTAGCGTGCCCCATAGGTCTGTTGTCTTGGCTAAAATGTATGAGACGGAAGAAGCCCTGCCTCCTCAGAGAGTCAAACTGACTATCTTTAATACCTGCTTGAAACATTGGGTTCCCTATAATTGGAATAAGGGGACTAGGTGAGGGGGATATATTTGCATGTTTAAAGAGTGGCCTCACCACTTTTAGTGTTGTCCCAACCAGGGGGTGACACCTTACCGTATCTGGTACATCAGCCCTTTCCAGCCAGGGCAAACCTGGCAGTGGGAGGTCAACTGTTGCTTCCTCTACCTGAGCCCATTGCTTAGGGTTTTTCATATCGATAGAGGAAAAGAGATTTCATCTCCAAATATGGAAGGGTTTCTTCACAGTAAGAGCTGGGAAAATGTGGAAAAGACTCCCTCCAGAGGTGGTTCTGTCCAGCTCAGTAGATTGCTTTAGGAAAGGCCTGGATTATTTACAAAATGTACATAATATAACTGGGTACTCAGATTTATAGGTAAAGTTGATATAGGGAATATCCTATTGCCTCTTCGGGGATCAGAAAGGATTTTTTCCCCTGCTGTAGCAAATTGGATCATGCTTTGCTGGGGTTTTTCGCCTTCCTCTGGATCAACTGTGGGTATAGGATTGTGTATATGGGATTGTATGTTTTTTTTTGTAAAGGTTGAACTAGAGGGGCTTGTGTCTTTTTTCAACCGGACTTACTATGTAAGTATGTAATAAAGTTATAGTGGAGAGGGGATGGCAGGCCGACAGGAACTTGAGTCACAGCTGTTAACTAAGTTGATCAAACTTTTATCAATCTGACTTTATTGTTTTCTGTGTTTGGAATCACTGAAACGCCATTTTTAATAATCTTTTTTTGTGTCTTGATAAAATATATTATCCCTATAGCAAGAGGGCTTTTATTTGTACAGATACAGATACTAGACAACATTTTTTTCAAAATGATGATGTGTCTCAAGAAGTAGGCCAAAAACTGTAAATCACTCATATGAAAACATTATGCCAGGGCAAACCCATCTCAAGGGGAATTTATGGGGTTATGGTTAAGTAATACACCACCAGTGTGAGCAGGTCAGCTAGCTGCCCTCTGCACTGGTAAACTTCCTTTTACATCCTGTATCTATTCAATTATTATTTTGAAAAAAGTAGATAAATTACATTTTTTTTTAAATTAAGGAGCTTTTTTTTTTCAGTTGTTTACATCAATTATTTGTCATTCTCACTTTTTATTTCCATCTGCGCTTGAAAAACTGTAAGACATAGATAACTGCTCTTTTAATCTTTACTTCTAACTTTACATTACAAATTATACTTTGAAGGATGTGATAAATACTGATAGGTTAAATTTTTTTAGCAGATAAGGCTCTTCCTACCTAACATTCCTTGCTTTATAGAAACATACATACATGGTATACAGCCAAAACAAATTTCTGTAAAATACATCATAGCACTGGTGTGTAGCAAGTTGAGTCATCTTTCTTTAGACAATGATGGGGACTTGTTCATGGTTATTGCTGTGCTGTGTCTAAAGAATGTACTTGCTTTTAAAAGTGGGTCTGTCATGCCAACAATAAACCACACAGGTGCATTTAAAACATAAAATAAGCATTTGTCAAGATGACGGTTTGCTAGACACAGAAATGAGATTTTGTCATGCTACTCCCATTCATCTCCTCAAAGCTATAGCGGAGGAGGCCATCATTCTTTTCACACTACAGAATGTCTGCTGAACTGCTGGCAAGCCCTTCATGCTGAAGGTGTCTGATACATTATAGAAGTGGCTGCCAACAAAGGAGGTGGTAAGGCCTGAAAAAAATGGGTAAGGTATACAAGTAATATGTAATAACAAAAAAAACAAGATGGCAACCTTGTGGATTCATGACTTTCTTCTTTCTTTATATATGTATATATATATATATATATATATATATATATATATATATATATATATATATATATAGTATCTCACAGAAGTGCGTACACCCCTCACATTTTTGTAAATATTTTATTATATCTTTTCTGGTTCAAAAGTTTTATTCATGTGAAAATGGACATACTGTTACAGACGTCGACAAACATACAAGAACAAAAAAAAGTGTACTTATTTTGAAAACTTGGTCTTTTCTATATTATTTTATATAGTATCTCACAGAAGTGAGTACACCCCTCACATTTTTGTAAATATTTTATTATATCTTTTCTGGTTCAAAAGTTTTATTCATGTGAAAAAAAACAAGAACATACAAACAGCTGCAGACATTGTCATACAGGTGAAGAGGTAACCACAAGACACGGGCAGTGCCGGGAGTAGTCTCCAAAGTCTGTGTCCGACTAAGCCGCATGGTAAATAGTAACATGTGAAACAGCAGGTATAGTAACATTCAGGTACATGGTATTGACAAATAACATTTTTCATAGGCATTTCAATAAGAGGTACATTAGAGGCAAGATGCGTTAATGTTCTTATTAGGCATATTCGTATGAATTTTATACTGCCTGCTTGTTACTAAGACCAGGTAGTTAGGCTGGGAGTGCGTGAGTATATTAAATTGGTCTGCCTCGTGCACTGTTGCAAGTGTGCTTACCTGCTAATACAATAGATCAGGGTGTTCGTAAATTGGGGGGGGGGGGAGAGGGGGGGAAGGTGGAAGGGAGTCAGAAAGAGGGGGGAGTGAATCAGAGGAAAAGGATAGGAGAGGTAGAATAGGATCAGGAGGTCAAGAGAGAAGATTGAGAGAGAAGATTTCCTTGCCAGGAGACCATTGGTAGATTAGTAGGTTATAATCCGATGTACGGCTAAAAGGAGGGTTTCTATTATTATGGGTTTAGAAGGGTAGTGTCGAAATCAGCTGGGAATTGGTGTTTCAGCCATGGGGACCAGATTCGTTCAAATTTATGTATGGTATTAAAGGCAGTTGCTTCAATTTTAGCATGAATCATGGCTGTGGATATTCTATGTTTGGTTTCAGCTATTATCAGGTGGGGAGTTTTCCAGGCTTTGGCTATTGTCTGTTTAGCTGCTGTGGTGATCTGTAATAGTAATTTAAATTTATATTTGCTGAGGTCAGGGGGTTTCTTATTTAAAAGTGCTGTTTCTGGAGTAGGGTCTAGTGTTGTTTCGGTAACTTTAGAGATCATCTCAAAAATTTCAACCCAAAATTTAGAGACCATATCACACATCCACCAGATATGCAGGTGGGTGCCTCGATCTACACAGCCTCGGAAGCAAACGGGAGAGCTATTCGAAATAAATTTTGAGATACGGGCAGGTACCAAGTACCATCTGAGCATGACTTTGTAATTAGCCTCTAAGGCTATAATGTTTTGCGTGGCTGATTTGGTATGAAACCAAATGTCTGTCCAGTCTTCAGGGTCAAAAGTAAGTCCTAGATCTTCGGTCCATTTGGTTACATAGGAAGGGGGGGGCGCTGGGTGATGGATTAATAAGAAGGTTGTATAGGGAGGAGAGTAAGCCTCTCATGTGCGGATCTTCATGGCAGGCCTGTTCAAAAATGGACATCTGTGTGTGTGGGGTGTCTGTTCTGGAATATGGGGCAAAGAAGTGTTTTAATTGCAGATATCGAAAGATTTCAGAGTGAGGTAGATTGTGTGTTTCCTGTAATGACGGGAAGGATTTAAAGGTAGTGGAGGCATAGAGGGAGTGGGCCCGGATCAAGCCAGCATCCATCCATTTTTGAAAAGAGACGGGGGAGACCCAGGCTGGATAAAAGGCTGGGTTGCGAAAGAACGATTGAAGAGGGTTATGAGGGGATTGGAGCTTGTATTTAAATTTAAGTACATCCCAGAGGCGTAGAGAGTGTTTAGTGACTGAGTTAGGGACATTTTTACGGTCTTTGGCGGGTATCCATAATAGGTTGGCCATTGAGAGGGGGTCGTTGTCCACTGCCTCTAATGAGACCCATAGGGGGACCTCCTTGGTGGCGTGGTATTTGGATAAGATCGCGATTTGGGCAGCTTGGTAATATTTCGTCATGTGCGGCATGCCTAGACCTCCACTTGTTTTAGGTAGGTGCATTACTGTTCTAGGGATTTGGGGTTTCTTCTCGCCCCATATGAATTTAAAGGTTCGTCGCTGTAAGATTCGGAGGAAGTAAGCCGGAACTATTGTGGGCAGGACTCTGAACAAATAGAGGATTTTGGGGAGGATAACCATTTTCACTACTGTGATTCGCCCCAACCACGAGAGGGGTAGGTGTGACCAAGAGTCCATTCGTTTCGTTAGGTGGTTTAATAGTGGAGGGTAGTTTGCTGAGAACAAGGAGGAGGGATCTGGGGTGAGCTTGATGCCCAAATAAGTCAGGTAGCGTTGTTCCCAAGAAAAAGGGAGATCATTTTGTAACTGGAGCTGAGATTCGGGTGGGAGAGAGATGTTAAGGAGTTTAGATTTACATGCATTGACTACAAGTCCTGAGAGAGTTGCAAATTTGTCTAGAGTGGAGAGCAGATTGGGGGCAGAAATCAAAGGAGAGGTTAAGAATAGGAGAACATCATCCACAAAAAGACAGAGCTTATGGTGATGACCTCCTATCTCCAAGCCCTTGATGTCAGGATTAGTGCGGATCATATGAGCAAGGGGTTCTATTGCTAATGAAAATAGAAGCGGAGAGAGTGGGCATCCCTGCCTCGTCCCTCTTCTAATTGGGAAGGATTCTGATTTGAAGCCAGCATATCTAACTTGAGCTGAAGGATTTGAGTAAAGAGTTGTTATCCATTGCAAGAAGTGTGGCCCAAAGCCCCATTTCTTTAGGACAAATTGGAGATAGGGCCAGGATAGGGTGTCAAAGGCTTTACGGATGTCCAATGACAGAAGGCAGGTCGGAATCCGACGGGCACGAGCGTAGTGTGTGAGAAGGACTGCTCTTCTGACGTTATCACTAGCTTGTCTCGATGGAGTAAAACCCACCTGATCTTTATGAATCAGGGATCCTATGATTGTATTTAGACGGAAGGAAAGGATCTTGGCGAGTAGTTTAATGTCAATATTTAGTAGTGAGATGGGGCGATAGTTTGTCCAAGAGGTATCGTCAGAAAATGGTTTGGGAATCATGGATATATCAGCTTGTAGTGATTCAGGTTTAAGAGGATGGCCGTTTAGGAGAGCATTAAAGGCGTCAGTAAGGAGGGGGGAGAGGAGGTTTGTATACTGTTTGTAATATGTGGCCGTAAAGCCATCAGGGCCGGGCCGTTTGTTGAGTTTAAGGGATTTTATAGCAACTCTTACTTCTTCTTCTGTTATGCGGGTCTCTAATTGAGTTTGTTGTGCGGTAGTGAGAGTGGGAAGGGAGATCGACTCAAATATGTTAGCTGCTTGGGTTTCATCGAGTGGGGGCGGGGCATTATATAGCTTGGAGAGGTGATTTCGAAAGGTTCGAAGAATATTCATGGGATTGCTAGTGTATGTGTGTTGCCCAGTGCGAAGACGGATTGGTTTATAAACTTTATCTACATTTTTGAGCGAGAGAGCTAGGAAGGTATCTGGCTTATTAGCCTTTGTGTAGAATTTATGTTTCGATCTCCTGAGAGATTTCTCAGCAGAATCTGTAAGAAAAAGATCTAGCTCTTGTTTCGCCTTGTCCATTGCACTTTTGGACGAGGGGGTAGCTGTTTCTTGGAATTTCTCATGAGCTCGCATAAAGTTTCTTTCTAGGGTTTGATGGAGAGCTTTGCGTTCCTTTTTGCGGTGTGATGCAAGGCTCACGAGAAATCCCCGGATCACAGGTTTGTGGGCCTCCCACAGCGTGACAGGGGTAACTTCGCCATTGTTGTTTGTCGCAATATAATTGCGGAGTTCTGTTTCTAGCTCAAGGGCATAAGAGGGGTGGATTAATAAGGTATTATTAAGTGTCCAAGCAAAGTCTTTTTTCTGGGGGATCATTGAGGAGAAGGAGGCTAAAATTGCGTTATGGTCCGACCATGGGATGGGAATCATTTTGGCAGTTAGTAGTAAGGGGGAAGAGCCTATGGTGGTAAAAATGTGATCGATTCTGGAGAAGGATTTGTGGGGGTTAGAATAGAAAGTGTATTGCCTTTTCGCCGGATTACATTCTCTCCAGGTGTCAATTAAGGAGTGCCGTTGTAATAATTGTTGGAACGAAAGTTTAGCTGGGCTATTGAGAGGGGTAAAGGGGGATTTATCTAGGAAGAAGGAAGGATCTATTTAGGGGGAAATGGGGAGAGTTATCGGGTCGATTTGAAAGCAAGGTTGTTAATAATGTT
>BLSH010352484.1:52841-76315 GCA_018402905.1 Glandirana rugosa | reverse complement strand
CGCGTACGCGCCTCGAGCGCCATTACCTGCAGAGGGTGATCTCGCGGCGTGCTGGAGCCCGGAATGTAGGTCGGAGTGCGACAGATTGGTGGCGACTTCTGGTGGCGACGGTCGGGGCCCTGCGGGATTTGTGGGCGCGTGGCATTATACCATCGCCCCTCGAGGGCGGTGTCCGGTGCCTTGTTTAGGTAGGCTTGAGGTGTGCTGCAGAGCTTTTGTCAGCATCTGTTCAAATTGCTGCATGAGCTGTCCTTCTGGGGAGCGTTCTCTCAGAGTAGAGAGGGGGGTGATCAGGGATTCAGGGTCAGACTCACCCTCGTCAGGATGCGATATGAGCTTCTTGTGATGGCTCTTCGGCGTCTTTGGCGTCCTCATGGAGCCGGTACTGCTGCGTGGGGAAGCTGGCGTCGCCATCTTGGACGCGGCCCGGACCAGGATGTCTCGGATGGATTTGTTCCGTGGCCTGTGGCGGGAGCTCCCCGCTACCATATTACGGTGCGCGGGTGTTTAGGGCGTCCCGGGGCTGGCAGCGGTGGTCTTCAGCGGTGGTTAGACAGCGTGAGGCTGGATGTAAGGCCCGAGGTCGTGCGGCGCTCTAGTGGGAGACGTCCATTACCGCGAGCTCCGCGCATGCGCCCCCCTTTATTATATCTTTTCATGTGACAACACTGAAGAAATATCACTTTGCTACAATGTAAAGCAGTGAGTGTACAGGTTGTATAACAGTGTAAATTTGCTGTCCCCTCAAAATAACTCAACACACAGCCATTAATGTCTAACCTGCTGGCAACAAAAGTGAGGACACACCTAAGTGAAAAAGTCCAAATTGGGCCCAAAGTGTCAATATTTTGTGTGGCCACCACTATTTCTCAGCACTGCCTTAACCCTCTTGGGCATGGAGTTCCCCAGAACTTCACAGGTTGCCATCGGAGTCCTCTTCCATTCCTCTATGCTGACATCATGGAGCTGGTGGATGTTAGAGACCTTGTGCTCCTCCACCTTTCATTTGAGGATGCCCCACAGATGCTAAATAGGGTTTAGGTCTGGAGACATGCTTGGCCAGTCCATCACCTTTACCTTCAGCTTCTTTAGCAAGGCACTGGTTGTCTTGGAGGTGCGTTTGGGGTCATTATCATGTTGGAATACTGCTCTGCGGCCTAGTCTCTGAAGGGAAAGGATCATGCTCTGCTTCAGTATGTCACAGTACATGTTGGCATTCATGGTTCCCTCAATGAACTGTAGCTCCCCAGTGCCGACATCACTCATGCAGCCCCAGACCATGACACTCCCACCACCATGCTTGACTGTAGGCAAGACACACTTGTCTTTGTACTCATCACCTGGTTGCCACCACACACGCTTGACACCATCTGAACCAAATAAGTTTATCTTGGTCTCATCAGACTACAGGATATGGTTCCAGTAATCTATGTCCTTAGTCTGCTTGTCTTGAGCATACTGTTTGCAGGCTTTCTTGTGCATCATCTTTAGAAGAGGCTTCCTTCTGGGATGACAGCCATGCAGACCAATTTGATGCAGTGTGCGGTGTATGGTCTAAGCACTGACAGGCTGACCCCCCACCCCTTCAACCTCTGCAGCAATGCTGGCAGCACTCCTACATCTGTTTCCCAAAGACAACTTCTGGATATGATGCTGTGCACGTGCACTCAACTTCCTTGGTTGACCATGGCGAGGACTGTTCTGAGTGGAACCTGTCCTGTTAAACCACTGTTTGGTCTTGGCCACCTGCTGTAGCTCAGTTTCAGGGTCTTGGCACTCTTCTTATAGCTTAGGCCATCTTTATGTAGAATTCAAACAAATATAAATTGCGCAACTCCAAAAATCACAATATGTAAAGTGCTGACATGTGCAGTAAATAGTGACTATATCAGTATACAAGATACTCCTAAATGTGAAAAATAAACATAAAGTGCAAATTTAAGGTATTATGTGTTGCCACGTCCACATTGAATTAAAGTGCAAAAAATCCTATGATAGAGCCTTTTAGAGTAGAAAGTTCATATTCAGAAGATCAGAACAAACAAGCTCCTTCACCGGGTGATGATGAAAAAAAGTTAGATAATAGCTTCTGTGCCACCACACACTATAGATATGAGGACTCTTACCAGAGCCTATTGACTTCCCTATCTCTAGGACAGTCTAACAGGCACGCAGATAGCCTCTGCGGGCATATATTGTGAAGATGGATCCGTCTCTCCTATCCTCAGGCAGGTATACTCAATCTTCACCAACTATGTCCAAACTCCGAAAGCACCTGAAATCATAGGAGGAGAAAGGATCCGATAGTGTAATATTGCCAATTTTATTTAAAACATAAAAAGCGCCAATTGGCTACTTACAATTTCGTAGTATGAAACTTGCATGCAAGATAAAAACAAGACCAGCTGTATACAATCAAACGCCCGTACTCTCTGGTCACGTGGGGCGCGATGTCGTCAACGCGTAGCTCCACCCGACATGTTTCGTCATAGATGACAACTTCCAGGGGCACATGTTTACCTTGCATCTACTCTAAAAGGATCTATCATCGGACTTTTTGTACTTTAAGTCAATGTGAATGTGGCAACACATAATACCTTAAATTTGCACTTTATGTTTTTTTTTCACATTTATGAGTATTTTGTATACTGATATAGTCACTATTTACTGCATTTAATGTCAACACTTTATATATTGTGATTTTTGGAGTTGCACAATTTATATTTGTTTGAATTCTGTTTACGGGTGGTATCCTAGTTAATTGCAGCAACTCACCTTATAGGATCAAGATTGTTATATGATATTTTTTATGATTTTTAGCGCAATATATTTACTGATTATCTTTATGTAGAGCAACATTTTTTTTTTCAGATCTTCAGAGAGTTCTTCGCCATGGGGTGTTATTTTGAACTTCCAGTGACCAGTATGAGAGAGTGAGAGCGATAACCCCAAATTTAACACACCTGCTCCTCATTCACACCTGAGACCTTGTAACACTAAAGAGTCACATGAGTGACAGGTCCCAAAAATGCCTTACCAATCAAGGAAGCCTGGTAACTCAAATGTAAGCAAAGGGCTTATCTGAGCTGGCTGATTATCAGGAATTTCCAGATCATCTAAAGCTCCTTGTTTCGCATTCTCAGAGTCACCTGTAAATTAACTCCTACACAAAACTTGCCAACTCTTCTGGAAATTCATATATATAGATAGGCAACTCCTATCCTTATATTGATTAGTGGTTCCAAATTAATAACTACTGCATCAGGGAACAGACACAAAAGATACACTGAGCATCTTTTCCAAACAACTGTTCTGTTTATTGGACACAATTTAAGTTATTTTATACACATGATTAAGTAGGACTTAGAAGAATGCAAACATGTAATGAAAACATTATTAGTGCCGGGTGCACAATGAGTGCAGTGTGAAATGCATAGGCAAACATACAAAAAAGAATACAATTATATACAGATTTTACAATTTCTTAAACAAAGCCTACACTAGATCATGAGGATCAAACATTAACAGTAAATTATTTCAACATGTTTGCACTATCTAATGTTAATTAACCAAACTAAATGTCAAGATTATTTCAAAATAGTTGCAGATTGTTAGATAGTACTTGGGTATACTGAAAACACAATGAAAGAAAGCTGTAGATTACAACACTTGAAAACCATTGTCACAAGTGAAACATCTGATAACATTTTCAGAGTTGACTGCAGTACCAAAAATTACCACTGCCCCTTCTTTTAAAGGGTAACTCCACTTTCCTGGGGGAAAAAAAATAGCAAGCAAAGAAAAAATAATATAGCGTATACAATTGCAACACTAATCATATTGCAATTGAATGTTATTAAAAATGACATTTCCTTTTCAATCTGCAGCCGCTGTAATTTTCTATAAATGCATTGCAATATGGCTACCTGGAGCTGTTCTGTACACAGAATGTGTACCGACCACTCCCCATAAACATAATTTCCTGCTTGTGTGATTGGCTCACCAATTTTTTTCAGAAGTCTGCCTAAGATACAAATCAGATTTCAGACATCCCCTGCAACAAAAATGTGATTTTTGGTCAGATCCTCCTAATAGGAACAGGTCTAAGGCTAGGTTTCCACTATTGCAACCCCAAAGTCACACAATTTAGAGTGTAACTTTGCAGTGCAACTTTGATGTGACTGAGTGTAGCTTTGATCCAACTTTACACTTTCTGGATCAAAACATTTTATACTATTGTCCTTTTTTATGCACAAACATAAAAATCAGTATTTGGATATACAATGAACCTGAATGAAAATCCAAAGAGCCCCCAAAAAATTTGCTGTGGCTATTGCTATATTGGGGTTGATTTTCTAAAGTCAAATAGACTGTTCACTTTGCAAGGGAAGTTACACTGTGTAAAACAATTTCCCCCAGAGCTTGAATGTGGTGCATTTTCACTTTCATAGCATATTGAATGTGGTGCAATTTCACTTTGCAAAAAATCCAATCACATGCAAGGAATAGAAAAAAACAGCATTTTTATTTGCAGTTTATTACATAATAGAAGTCTTGGAGGATCTAAAGAAAAACAATGAGCTAATTATAAAGGCTGCAGACAAGCATGGCAATATTGTCCTTATAGACAGACCCATACCTACGAATGTGTTATGACATTCTCAGTAATGATGATAATTATGAGATCCTGGAAAGAGATCCTACATCAAAATATTTGAGTGCGTTAAAACACATTCTGGTGGATAGTAGAGAAAAAGGAGTTCTGTCAAAGGACGAATTTGAATATATTATGAACTACGACCCTATGGCCGATACTTTTTATGCACTACCCAAAGTGCATAAAAAGCATACCTTACCTCCTGGATGTCCGATTGTTTGAGGTAATAACAATTTAACCGAGAATGCCAGCAAATATATTGATTTTGTGTCCGTATTTATCATTGTCACACCTTGACTGGGGATCGAACCTGGAAACTGTGTTCTTGTGGTTGGTGCCTTACAGCCTTAGCCACAGAGTAACTACTATCTTTGTGGAGTCCTGAGTATCTACTGCTTTCGGATGGTGACTCTGGCACCACCCAGTGGCCAGCTGTAGGCAGTCACCTCATTTAACCCCTTCCTTATCGAGTCATTGCAAAATTACATCGGCAGGAACCCTTCATCGATCCGGGCTGACGTCATATGACATTGGCCGCTTCTCGCCACTACTGGGGGCCAGCAGCGCGGCGATCGCGGATCGATCATGTCCCCGGGGGTCATGTCCCCCGATCAGGGTAAAAAGCCAATAGATTTGGCTCTTTACCATGTGACTGGCGGTCACTACCGACAACACCGTGCATGCCACTCGTGCCCGCCCCCAGAGGCACGCAGCGTGACGATCGGGGCTGAGGCTTGTCCTTCGGACAAAGCCCAGCTCCAATCAGTGTAAAGAGCCAATGGAATTGGCTCTTTACCACGTGACCGGCTATGTCCAATCACAGCCGGTCATGTGATGTAAACAAACCGTGGTAACGAGCTGATACCGGATTCTCCTCACACACCGATCGCGTGTGAGAGGGAGATTGCGGTAACAGCTTGTTACCGCCTACTGTGTACACCAAGCACATTGATCAACCCCAACTAATAAAAATAACCTGTCACCACCCCATCAAAGTACCTGTCACAGTCCATCAGAGTACTTGTCACCCGTCCATCAAAGTACCCGAGTACCTGTCACAGCTCATCAAAGTACCCGAGTATCTGTCACAGCCCATCAAAGTACCCGAGTACTTGTCACCAACCCATCTGAGTAACCGAGTACCTGTCACCAACCCATCTGAGTACCCGAGTACCTGTCACCATCCCATCTGAGTACCCGAGTACCTGTCACCAATACTTCTGAGTACCCAAGTACCTGTCACCAGCCCATCTGAGTACCAAAGTACCTGTCACCAGCCCACCAACCCATCAGAGTACTCAAGTACCTGTCACAAGCCCATCTGAGTACTCGAGTACCCGTCACCAGTCCATCTGAGTACCCCAGTACCTGTCATCAGCCCATCAAAGTAACCAAGTACCTGTCACCAACCCATCAAAGTACCTGAGTGCCTGTCACCAACCCATCAGAGTACCCGAGTACCTGTCACCAACCCATCAAAGTACCCGAGTACCTGTCACCAGCCCATCAGAGTACCCGAGTACCTGTCACCAGCCCATCAGAGTACCCAAGTACCTGTCACCTGCCCATCAGAATACCCTAGTACCTGTCACCAAACCATCAGCATACCAGAGTACCTGTCACCTGCCCATCTGAGTATCTGTCACCAGCCCATCAAAGAAACTGAGTACCTGTCACCAGCATATCTGAGTACTCGAGTACCGGTCAACAGCCCATCAGAGTACCCCAGTAACTGTCACCAGCCCATCAAAGTACCCAAGTACCTGTCACCAGCCCATCAGAGTACCTGTCATCTGCCCATCAAAGTACCCGATTACCTGTCACCAGCCCATCAGAGTACCCGAGTACCTGTCACCAGCCCATCAGAGTACCCGAGTGCCTGTCATCTGTTCATCAAAGTACCCGAGTACCTGTCACAGCTCATCAAAGTACCCGAGTATCTGTCGCAGCCCATCAAAGTACCCGAGTACTTGTCACCAACCCATCTGAGTACCCGAGTACCTGTCACCAACCCATCTGAGTACCTGAGTACCTGTCACCATCCCATCTGAGTACCCGAGTACCTGTCACCATCCCATCTGAGTACCCGAGTACCTGTCACCAATGCTTTTGAGTACCCAAGTTCCTGTCACCAGCCCATCTGAGTACCGAAGTACCTGTCACCAGCCCATCTGAGTACCCGAGTACCTGTCACGGTGTCACCAACCCATCAGAGTACCCAAGTACCTTTCACAAGCCCATCTGAGTACTCGAGTACCCGTCACCATCCCATCTGAGTACTCGAGTGCCAGTTATCAGCCCATCAGAGTACCCCAGTACCTGCCATCAGCCCATCAAAGTAACCAAGTACCTGTCACCAACCCATCAAAGTACCTGCGTACCTGCCACCAGCCCATCAGAGTACCTGTCACCTGCCCATAAAAGTACCCAAGTACCTGTCACCAGCCCATCAGAGTACCTTAGTGCCTGTCACCAACCCATCAGAGTACCCGAGTACCTGTCATCAACCCATCAAAGTACCCGAGTACCTGTCACCAGCCCATCAGAGTACCCAAGTACCTGTCACCTGCCCATCAGAGTACCCAAGTACCTGTCACCAGACCATCAGCATACCAGAGTACCTGTCACCTGCCCATCTGAGTATCTGTCACCAGCCCATCAAAGAAACTGAGTACCTGTCACCAGCCCATCTGAGTACTCGAGTACCTGTCAACAGCCCATCAGAGTACCCCAGTACCTGTCACCAGCCCATCAAAGTACCCGATTACCTGTCACCAGCCCATCAGAGTACCAGAGTACCTGTCACCTGCCCATTAAAGTACCTGAGTACCTGTCACCAGACCATCAGCATACCCGAGTACCTGTCACCTGCCCATATGAGTACCCAAGTACCTGTCACCAGCCCATCAGTGTACCCGAGTACCTGTCACTTGCCCATCTGAGTACCCAAGTACCGGTTCCAGCCCATCAGATTACCTGTCATCTGCCCATCAAAGTACCCGATTACATAGTTACATAGTCAGTGAGGTTGAAAAAAGACACAAGTCCATCAAGTCCGACCTATGTGTGTGTTTTTATGTCAGTATTACATTGTATATCCACCATTACCTATCACCAGCCCATCAGAGTACTCGAGTACCTATCACCAGCCCATCAGAGTACCCAAGTGCCTGCCACCTACCCATCAGAGTACCCGAGTACCTGTCACCAACCCATCAAAGTACCAGAGTACCTGTCACCAGCCCATCAGAGTACTCGAGTACCTATCACCAGCCCATCAGAGTACCCGAGTGCCTGTCTCCTACCCATCAGAGTACCCGAGTACCTGTCACCAACCCATCAAAGTACCAGAGTACCTGTCACCAGCCCATCAGAGTACCCGAGTACTTGTCACCAGCCCATCAGCGTACCCGAGTGCCTGTCTCCTACCCATCAGAGTACCCAAGTACCGGTTCCAGCCCAGCAGAGTACCTGTCATCTGCCCATCAAAGTACCCGATTACATAGTTACATAGTCAGTGAGGTTGAAAAAAGACACAAGTCCATCAAGTCCGACCTATGTGTGTGTTTTTATGTCAATATTACATTGTATATCCACCATTACCTATCACCAGCCCATCAGAGTACTTGAGTACCTATCACCAGCCCATCAGAGTACCCGAGTGCCTGTCACCTACCCATCAGAGTACCCGAGTACCTGTCACCAACCCATCATAGTACCAGAGTACCTGTCACCAGCCAATCAGAGTACCCGAGTACTTGTCACCAGCCCATCAGAGTACCCGAGTACCTGTCACCAGTCCATCAGAGTACCCGAGTACCTGTCACCTGCCCTTCAGATTACCCGAGTACCTGTCACCAACCCATCTGAGTAACCGAGTACCTATCTGCAGCCCATCAGAGTACCCAGGTACCTTTTACCAGTCCATCAGATTACCCAAGTACCTGTCTCCAGCCCATCAAAGTACCCGAGTACCTTTTGGGGGTTAATTCCACTGTCTTGGTGCTCCAGGTCCTTCAAAAGTGTGATAGGTATGAATGAAATTTTATGTGTAATTTATGCTCCTAGAACGCCTGACGGTGCTCCCTGCATGTTTGGCCTCTGTATTTGGCCAGGATGTGAAAAAGTCTCACACGTGTGGTATTGCCATACTCGGGACAAGTAGCAGAATATATTTTGGGGGTTAATTTTTGCTATGTACATGCTATGTGTTAGAAATATCTCATAAATTGACCACTTTGTGTAAAAATAAAAGCGTTTTCATTTTCTTTCCACGTTTTTCGAAGACTTGTGGAAAAAAATGAACCATTCAAAAGACTCATAATGCCTCATAAAATATACGTTGGGGTGTTTGCTTTCAAAAATTGGGTCATTTTGTGGGTAATTCCATTGTCCTGGTGCTCCAGGGCCTTCAAAAGTTGAATAGGTCGTTAGGAAATTAGATGTGAAATTTCTGCTCCTAGAATGCCTGACAGTGTTCCCTGCATGATGGACCCCTCTATGTGGCCAGGGTGTGAAAAAGTCTCACACATGTGGTATCACCATACTCGAGACGAGTAGCAAAATTTATTTTGGGGAGTTATTTTTGCTATATACATGCTATGTGTTCGAAATATCGTATAAATTGACCACTTTGTGACCACTTTGTGAAAGAAAAATAGGTTTTCATTTTTTTTACAGGTTTTCCCAAGACTTGTGGAAAAAAATGAACAGTACAAAAGACTCATAATGCCTCATAGAATATATGTTGAGATGTTTGCTTTTCAAAATGGGGTCATTTTGTGGGTAATTCTATTGTCCTGGTGCTGCAGGGCCTTCAAATTGTAATAGGTGGTTAGGAAATCATATGTGTAATTTATGCTTCTAGAATGCCTGACGGTGCTCCCTGCATGTTGGACCTCTCTATGTGGCCAGGCTGTGTAACAGTCTCACACATGTGATATCACCATACTCGGGATGAGTAGCAGAATATATTTTGGAGGGGTAATTTTTGCTATGGACATGCTACAGTATGTGTTAGAAATATCTTATAAATTGACCACTTTGTGTAAATATAAAAGCGTTTTCATTTCTTTCCACGTTTTTCGAAAACTTGTGGAACAAAATGAACTATTCAAAAGACTCATAATGCCTCATAGATTATACGTTGGGGTGTTTGCTTTCCAAAATGGGGTCATTTTGTGGGTAATTCAATTGTCCTTGTGCTCGGGACCTTCAAAAGTGTAATAGGTCGTTAGGAAATTAATTAAATGTCAAAATTCTGCTCCTAGAATGCATGACGGTGCTCCCTGCATGTTTGACCTCTCTATGTGGCCAAGCTGGGAAAAAGTCTCACACATGTGGTATCACCATACTCGGGGCGAGTAGCAGAATGTATTTTGGGGTGTAATTGGAAGTATGCATATGCTGTGTGTGAGAAATAACTTGTTGTTATGACACTTTTGTGCAAAAAAAATAAATCTTAATTTTCCCAAGAATTGTGGGAAAAAAGTACAACTTCAAAAAACTCGCCATGCCTCATACTAAATACCTTGGAATGTCTACTTTTCAAAAAGGGGTCATATTTGTACTTTCCTGGCATTTCAGGGCCTCAAGAAATGAGATAGGATGTCCTTGCATCAGGTGTGATCAATTTTCAATGATTGGCACCATAGCTTGTAGACTCTATAACTTTCACACAGACCAAATAATATACCAGGGATAAGCAATTAGTGGACCTCCAGCTGTTGTAAAACTACAAGTCCCATCATGCCTCTGCCTCTGGGTGTCATGCTTGTGGCTGTCAGAGTCTTGCTATGCCTCATGGGACTTGTAGTTCTGCAACAGCTGGAGGTCCGCTAATTGCATATCCCTGTAATATACACTTATTTGGGTTATTTTTACCAAAGATAGGTAGCAGTATAGGTTTTGGCCCAAATTTATGAACAAAAATTACTTATTTGCAAAATTTTATCATAGAAACTAAAAAAAAGTGTTTTTTTTTCTAAATTTTCTCACTTTTTTCACTTATGTCGCAAAAAAATAAAAAACCCAGATGTTATTAAATACCACCAAAAGAAAGCTCTATTTGTGTGAAAAAAAGGATAAAAATTTTGTTTGGGTACAGTGTAGCACATGAAAGTAATTGTCATTCAAAGTGTGAGAGCGCTGAAAGCTGAAAATTGGTCTGGGCAGGAAGGGGGTATAAATGTCCTGTATTAAAGTGGTTAACACCCTATATATCCTCACTTCTCCGTCCTATCTTTGCTTGAGTATAGGTTTTAGTTACTGCTAGTCTTTATACCTGATTTTTTGCCTGTTACTAGCTGTGCTTGTTCCCGACTATGCCTTTGGATTGCTCTCTTTATACTACATTGACCAATTGTTGCCCAATTTTGCCTGTCCCTGACACAGTCTCTGGTAAACCCCTTGGATCTCTGCCTGAATTTGCTACAGGAATGACATTGGGTCACCCTTGGCTCCCAACTACAACCTCTACTAACTATGTGTCATTTATTTATTTGTTGTTCTTTGATTGGGGTTGTTTGCACTTACCATAGAGGTCCCAGAATTCTGGCTGCAGGACTGCAACTGTCCTCCACCTGATACCAGGATAACAAGACTACTGGTCAGGAAACCGGAGTGACGGTTGGGGTTCCTGGCAGACCTAACAGTATATTCAGGCCAGATGGACCTCTGCGAGTTGGTGCAGGCAGTCTCTTATCAGGGACTACTGCTGGGAGAACAGACTAACTGTGTACAGTCATTGGAGGAGAAACTAGACTCTATCACAGCCATGTTGGCCTCTTTATCTGCTGCACATGGGTCCAGTCCTGCTGCACCTAGTGACCTAGGGGCTGGGGCTAGGGAACCTGTGGCCATGTCTATACCACTGGATCATCCTGCTCCTAAAATCCCTCTCCCTGAGAAGTATGATGGTAACACTGCTGATTGCAGGGGATTCCTCAACCATTGTGGGTTATATTTTAAAAATCAGCCTGCTGTGTTTGCCTCTGCTTAAGCCAAGGTGACATTTATAATTTCCCTGCTCAAGGGCAGAGCTTTTTCCTTGGTGTCACCTCTTTTGGAGAAGGAATCTCCAGTGCTCACTGACTATCCCACCTTCATGAAGACGTTTGAAAAAAATATTGATGTTCCTGGCAGAGTATCGGCAGCCGAGTCCAGTATTCTTGACTTATGTCAGGGTAAATGCAGCATAGCGTCCTATGCCATAGAATTCCGTACGCTAGCGGCAGAGACCAACTGGGACAGTAGTGTCCTTAAGGCTGCAGAGGGTTAGCAGAACGCATTAAGGACGAATTAACGTACCGCGAGATCCCAGAGGTTGTGGAAGAGTTTATCAACTTGTGTATCCTGGTGGACACTCACTTCTATGAGAATCAGTTAGAGAGAGGGTGCCAAGGAGAATATAATCCTCCCAGACTTGGTACTAAGTCTCCTCCTCGACAATCACTAGTCCCTTCTGTCCCCTCTCCTGTAAGGTCTGAGGAAGAACCCATGGACGTAGGGGCGGTGTGGCTGTCGGACAGTCAACACACCAAACGCAGGACCTTAGGCCTCTGTCTATATTGTGGGAAGCCGTGTCATGTGCTGTGTTCTTGTCAGGTTCGGCCGGAAAACTTCCTGGCTTAATGGATGAGCAAGGAGTCCCATTAGGCCCTGCTGTTTTGAACCCTCCTCAGGAGAGACTTCTAGTCCCTATCTCTTTGTCCTGGCATGACCAGTGCTTCTCCACAGTAGCCTTTATTGATTCTGGCGCTGGTGGTGTTTTTAGATGCAGGTTAAGAGACCCTTGATCCCCATGGTTTCTAAAACCCTTCCGCTCTGTGTGACAACACGCTGTTGCAGCGGTCCCCGAGCACCGCTGTGACCGGCGTCATGTTGATTGTGTCTTCTTCCAGGATCGTGGGCTCCGGCCAATCACAGCATGGATTCCAGTGCTGTGATTGGCCGAAGCTGCGCTGACATCACTCCCGCGCATACGCATGGGAGCCATCATTTACAGCACACTTTGTGAAGAAACGGCCCAGTCGGGCTATTTCTTCACTGCATATGTGCTGGTGACGTTGGCACATGCATTTACACTGTATATCTCCTAAACCATGCAGGTTTAGGAGATATGCAGGGAACCTACAGGTAAGCCGTATTATAGGCTTACCTGTAGGTTAAATTGGTTGTCAAGAGCTTACAGCCACTTTAAGAGATCATCGGTTGTATGCTGAACTTTCCAAATGCTCTTTTGAACAATCAGAAATACCTTTCCTAGGGTATATCATTTCTTCTGAAGGATTCCTGATGGATCCCAAGAAACTCGATGCCATCTTACAGTGGTTCATTGGATTTTCGAACTACTATCGAAAGTTCATCAAGAATTTTTCCAAGATTTTGGCTCTCATCACAGCCCTCACCAAAAAAGGGACCAACTGCTCTCAGTGGACTCCTGAAGCTCTGGAAGACTTTAATAATCTAAAAAATTGCTTTTTGCTCTGCTCCCGTGCTTTGTCATCCTCAGCCTTCTGCTCAATACTTTTTAGAAGTGAATGCCTCCGAAATAGGTGCTGAAGCAGTGTTATCCCAACGAGACCCTACTTCCAATAAATTACTGTATATCCGGTTGCCTTCTTCTCCAAAAAATGATTTGTCGCAGAACAATACTACGACATAGAGAACTTCTAGCTATAAAAATAGCGTTCTCTGAATGGTGACATTTATTAGAAGGTACGGAACTCCCAGTTGTGGTTCAAACTGACCATAAAAATGTAACCTACATGGAAATAGCCCAGAGACTGAATTCTAGACAAACCCGCTAGGCATTATTCTTCACCCGGTTTAATTTTGTTGTAACATACATTTCTGGTACTAAGAACACCAAGGCCGATGCCCTGTCTCGGCAATTCCACTGCGTGATTGGTCACGGCTGATCATATGGTAAAAGGCTTCCACAGAAGCCTTTTACCTCAGTCGGTAATGCGGTGGGTCAGACTGACCCATGGCACCCCCCACCCCGCCGTCATTTGTTAATTGGCCGGGCGGGAAGTGGTTAAGGCTCTGATGAAGAGGACTTTCTTCAAAGCCATACACACCACTGCCAGCCACCCGGGACATGGGTGGTCTCCTCTGGATTGACATGAGTGAATTTTAAACTTTTGTGTACATGTGTGTATGTTTTTACTTCTGACACTTAATAAAAACAACCTTTCCAAGGATAATGCGCCAGGCCACGCGCTTTCCATGTCATTTTTTTCGACAGGAGCAGCAGGCCATGCACCATCCACCCAGTTACACCTCCACAGAAGTAACAGTCACCCCTGTCCCATCGCACAGCGCAGGAGAGACATATTTGTTTCATTTTGGATCTAGGAGGGCACTGCCCACACTGGGAAGCGCTGCTCTAAAGGTGTCACTGCAGCCCTGAACTGGGAGGTGCAGAGAAGGCCCTGGACTAGCAGGGGAGTGCAGAGGAGGCCTTGAACTAGGGGATGCAGAGGAGGCCCTTGACTAGGAGTGGAGAACGCAGGAGGCCCTGGACTGGGGGGGTTACAGAGGGGGTCTTGGACTGGGTGATGCAGAGGAGGCCCTGGACTAGGAGGGGAGTACACTAGAGGCCCTGGACTTGAAAATTCCTACATGACAGGGTGTGCATGCATGGCCGCTCATGGATGGACGTGTTATTCCCGGGCTCCGCACTGCTCCAGCTACTCTCTTCCGCCGCAGCCTCCACACGGGCAATCCCCACGCTATAGCCGACCGCCCTAGCTCCTGAAGGTCCGCTGACTATGGTGGCACCCCCGGATGGCTTCAAGGACAGCAAGAAGGGACCTCTCCCGACAGCTAGGCTCCGGGCCTACATCGGTGCCCACACCTAAGATGGCGCCTGCTACCTTTATCTTCCATGAGGAAGCAGAGGAGGAGGAGGAATCTGTTGCAGATCAGGACATCCAGGCCGGGCAACCAAGTCAATCCCCTGGTACCACAGTGAGTACGCTGACACCCAACCCAGCCTCCCCGGCCTCCATGGAATCACTGCTTAACAGAACTATGGAGGAAATCCTCCTTACCCCAATAGATGATGTTACTAATACGCCAAATAATCTCAGGGACACTATTAGAGCCGGCACAAATATCCCACAGGACTTCCCAGCACTCATGGAGATGTTCTCCAAGATGCTCACTAGAGGCCTAGCCCTGAATGCAACCCAGATCACCTCTACAATTCAGGCCGACCTGCACCAACTTGGAGCCAGAATTGAATCCATAGAAACCAAAACTGACCAAACTATAGCGAGGGCTAACCAGAACACAGCCAGAATACAGGACCTGAAGGAACAGCTGGAGGCAGCTACCTCTAAAATTAACGATCTTGAGAATAGATCTCGCAGATATAACTTTAGAATAAGGGGGCTCCCGGAATCATTTAAAGAGACTGACAAAATTGTACACACATTTATTAAAGACCTGCTCCCGGACTTGCCCGAACATCGTCTGGAACTTGACCGGGCCCACAGAGCCCTGCAGCCGCCGCGTCAGGACGGCTTGCCCAGAGATATTGTGGTAAAACCACATTTTTTCAAGGTAAAAGAAGAAGTTATGTGCCGAGCCCGCGAGTTGGGAGACATCTCAATACATGACCATCCTGTCCAAATTTTTGCGGACCTCTCCCCCTACACGATACAAAAAAGGAGATCCCTAAAGCCCTTGCTTCAGGTTTTATCTCAGAAAGCTATTACCTACAAATGGGCCTTTCCCGTTCGCATTACATTCTCCTACCAAAATAAATCCTATGGCTTCTCGTCCTCTGCTGATGGGGATCGTCTGCTCTTACAGTTGGGATTATCTCCTCTCCTAAGGATCTCCACGAGCCGGGTGGGACCTGGCATAACTTATGGTTCTGTTCAGTTTATATCACACGTTGCTTAGTCCCTTTTGCCCCCTTTTTTTTTTACCTCCTCGTTTATCCATGCCGGATTACCATACTCTTCCTCCCCATGGTTTGAGAACTATGCCTCATAGATCTCCTCAACGTTTAATCTAACTAGCACTTTGACATATACTTTAGTTGCCTACACTGACACTGAAAGTCTCCTCATCACTAGGAGAGGGAGGGGGAGTTATTTGAGAGTTGCTTTTTGGGGTCACAAAATAAATGTCCTGAGCCCCCACTCCTAACTGGAATTTACTAGAGATCTTCTAACCACTGACTGTGAATGGGGAAGTAGTACACAAACTCTCCCCCCCTACTCCCTCTTCAGGGTCACGGACTTACGTTGTCCATCTCCCTTCTTGTTCTCAGGAATGTTATGGCTTAATCTTTTGTTCAGTGTCGGTTGTACTATTTAGCTTCATTTAGGCGGATTGGCCGGAGCGGATGCTCCCCCCCCCAGTTGCCCTAGAATGGTTTTACTTCACCAGTCTGGGGCAATATTGCACCCCCCTAGACGAGGGGTGACTCCTAGGGGATTTTTGGTGCCAGGAGGGACTGGAGCCCCTCCTGGCGCTTTGGGGTTTGGGGTACTTTTTTACAAGTTCTTGTTTAATTGTAATGTATTGTCATATCTTGCTATAATAACGGTCTTCTCTCCTTCTTTCTTTTCACTCTTCCTCTCTCTCATCCTTAGACCTACTAGGGGCGTAATTGGAACCAATGTCATGCCAACAACAAAACCCAGAATGGGATAAAGGGATCTCCATTTCCTCCTTCACCTGCTAGGGTAAGATGCTGCTTGGTGATGCGCCTTTCCTCCTCTCTGATCCTAAGGTAGACATTTCTATTCCCCTGAGTATAGCTACCCATAATGTCCAGGGCATGAACTCACTGATTAAAAGGCGAAAGTTATTCAAACACTATCAATCCCAAAAGATCGAAGTCCTACTATTGCAGGAGACTCATTTCCCCTCCTCGTATAATCTGTCTTTCTTACACAGTCTTTACCCCCAATTCTACTAAGCAAACGCAGACTCCAAGACAAAAGGGGTAGCGGTTTGCTTTTCCAGAAATACAAAATTCTCCCATAGTGACATCCGCAGGGATCCGCTAGGTAGATACATACTGGTGAAAGGTTCCATGGAGGGTACCATATACTCCTTCATATCATACTACACCCCGAACAAAGGTCAGGCAAAATTTTTTTCTTCCATGCTTACCGTCCTCAAACCCCTACTCGAGGGAGTGATTATTATAGGGGGAGATACAAACCTTGCATTTGACTTGTCCCTTAACAAGTCTGGTGTGAGGGCTTCTCGCCCCAAAAGGCCCCCCAAACAGAGCTTGAGACTAGCTAACACCTTATTCACCTCTGGACTCATAGATATTTGGAGAGAGCTAAATCCTAGGTCTAAAGATTACACACACTACTCGGCCCCTCACAAAACATACTCACGGATAGACCACATTTTTATACAGGCACCCCAAATACCCCTGGCCATAAAAGCATCCATTAGGGACACCCCTTTATCTGACCACTCCATGGTACTGCTGCTGCTACGACGTTCACACCAACCTCGATCACAATTCGTTTGGCGACTCAATGAATCACTACTGAGCGACCCGGTACAAACATCTATTATAGAAAAAGACCTCAAAGAGTGCTTTCTCCTAAATGACATGGACTCTATCTCTCCTGCAACCCTTTGGGCAGCACACAAAGCCGTGACAAGGGGAAATCTTATCCAGACTATATCCCACCTTAAAAAGGAATGCAGGGCCACGATAGACAATCTTTTCAAAGACTTCCGATTGCTCAGCAAAACACATAAACGCAACCCCACAGACAATGCATTGAATCAATTAGAATCGGCCCGTCTCTCCCTGAACCTAGCCCTAACCACTGAGGCTGAAAAACATCTTAGATGGTTCGGGGCAAGCCTATACTCATACAAAGACAGAATCGGACCCAAATTAGCGTTTAAATTGTCCCCCAAACAACGAATGCTGGCTTTTCCTAAAATACGCACCCCGTCTGGCACCCTTTCACAAAACCCACAAGGTATCATGGAATCCTTCCACGCTTTTTATTCCGATCTGTATAGGGCCAAACAATCTAATACAGATCCCCCAATTGACGATTTTCTTAGCAAAGTGCCCCTTCCTAAGCTCCTAGAGGAACACTCCCGACTCCTTGAGACTCCTGTAACAGAAGCGGAGGTATTAGAAGTCATTAAGTCCCTTAAACAGAATTCTGCCCCAGGACCTGATGGCTTTTCCATAGGGTACTACAAAAAATTTGCAATCACACTGGCTCCTTATCTAGTCAGGTTCTTTAACTCGCTGTCTACAGGTTCCCCCATTGATAAGAACTTAAACCTGGCGTTTATCTCGGTGATACCCAAACCAGGTAAGGACCAGGGCTCTGTCTATAATTACCGTCCTATTTCTTTAATAAATAACGATTTAAAAATTCTAACTAAGATTTTGGCTAACAGACTCTCCTCATTTATCGCTCACTATGTCCACAAAGACCAGGCTGGGTTTATTCCAGGCAGACAGGGACCTGACCAGATAAGTAGAGCCATTGACTTAATCTCCTTCCTGAATTCTGGCTGGGACGGTGGACAACCTCAGGAAGGAGACATACTTTCTATTGACATACAGAAAGCATTTGATACAGTTGCGTGGCCATACATCTTCTCGGTACTAGAGAAATGGGGCTTTGGTAAAGGCTTTCTGGGTATCCTTCGCGCCCTATACTCAAATCCTAACGCCCAGGTGCGTCTTCAAGGTGGCTTCTCTGACCCCCTTTCAATTGAAAAAGGCACCAGACAAGGCTGCCCGCTGTCACCCTTGATTTTCGCAATAGCGATAGAGACGTTGGCAATTGCGATTAGACAACACCCGGACATTAAGGGAGTATCCTGCGGGCCCCAGGAACATAAATGCGCCCTCTTTGCCGACAATCTCCTCCTCTTTGTCACCTCTCCACTTATCACGACACCCAATATTCTCAAGTTGCTCAACCAATTTGGGGCAGCATCAGGCCCGCAAGTAAATTTTTCCAAGTCTGTAGCAATGAATATCAATGTGCCCTCCCCGTTACTAGAACACCTGCAGGGACATTTTCCCTTTTCCTGGAGCACAGCCTCTATCCCTTACCTTGGGGTTAATTTACCTCCCAAATTCAACCTCCTGTATGCACACAACTACCCAGCAATGTTCCGAAAAGTAATAAATGACCTCCTAACGTGGGATAAACGCGACCTCTCCTGGGTAGGTCGGGTAAACGCGGTCAAAATGACATTATTACCCCGCCTCTTATATCTGTTTAGGTCCCTTCCCATAGCAGTCCAGAAGATACAATTGACACATCTGAAATCCAAGATTTTGAAATTTATCTGGGGGTCCAAGGGCAGTAGATGCTCCAAGCATATTCTATTCAGACACAAATCACAAGGTGGCCTCTCTCTACCAAACATTTGGTGGTACTATCTAGCGGCACAGTTAGCGCAGATTTCTACAGCATACTCAAGGGGTCCAAAACCTGACTGGCTAAATATCGAAAGACAAGCTACTCAGCATCATACAATAGACTTCCTGCTATGGTCCCCCTCCAAACTCAGACCACCAGTTTTGTCCCTGACACTTTCCCATTCACTGGCATTTTGTGACAGACTTCACAAGCATCCCTCGTTGGTCTCGGACCTTCGTCCCCTCAGACATCTATTCCATAACCCAGACTTCCCTCCAGGGACAAATAATTTAGCCTTCAATTGGTGGCTCAATAAGGGTTTGTTCAGAATAGGACATTTCTTCTCATCCCTAGGCCCCCACTCTATTGGATACTATGTTAGCAGATGGGATATGCCCTCCTCGCAACGATTCCGTCTATACCAAATATTACACTACCTTCACTCTATATGGCCCAATAAACCTGACCCCCCTAACATTACAAAATATGAAGTTTGGTGTAATTCTCTCATGGATCAAAGAGGTGGGATCTCCATCATCCACTCAGCTTTGGCAGATGCGAGAACTAAGCCCGCATACACACTAGCCTGGGAAAAAGATCTAGGGTTTGAGCAAGACCTGGAGTCCTGGAACCTTTGCTTCCAAAGGTCCTTCAAAGGCATTCTGAATGTCTCCTTGATCGAGGCTAACATTAAAATTATCACACGGTGGTACAGGGTTCCTACCCTCTTAGCTAAAATATACCCAGATGCCTCACCGCTATGTTTTACAGGTTGCAATCATCTTGGCTCTCTGAATCACATATGGTGGTCTTGTCCCCGCATAAGAATGCTCTGGAACAGGGTTTTGTCCTGCTTCGCAAGCTCACGGGCGTGCCAGTACCCCACAAGCTTGAAACAGCACTCCTGAACCACAAAGTAGACAGACTACCTAACAATGCTCAAAAATTGTATTTTTCATACTACTATGGACCAAGATCACCATCTTGGAAAAAGGCTTTAGTCTCTTTCTCAGCAGTGAAATGAAAAGTATCTTGGATTATGGTCCAGGAGAAAATAGTTAGCATCCTCCAAGATAGAGTGCAGGCATTTGAATCCATATGGGAGCATTGGGCCTTTTATACCAAAACCCCCTTATACCCTGGTATGCTGGCTCCTCCAGTGGCTCCCTCCTAGGTCCTTCTCTCCAAAACCTCCTACGCTCTTACTCCTTGCTCCTCACTTCTCACTTTCTTCTTTGTTCCTTCTATTCCTCACTTCTCTTTCTGAGTTATGACCATTTACGTTGTAATAGCACATGACAAGTTAGGTTCTGTGCGATATCAGAAGATAGGCTAAGCTCGACCTTACCTTAGCCCCCGGTTGAGTCGGTCAGCCTTATTACTAACTACGGTTAGTTTGCTTCGGTTTGCTCTTTAATTATCTGGCTTGTTCCTCGCTGACATGGCAACGACTCTATTGAAATCACTGCTAAAACTGGTTCCCCATATGAGAACCTTGAGGAGGTTAGCTGAGGCAGACCCCTGGGTCACTCATTGGGGGTGACAGGCGTATAGCTCGACGCAACCACAACTAGGGTCTCCACCATCTGAAACTCCATGGACGTCTAAGCGTTACCTTACCCTTTTGACCAGGTGAGCGAGAAACAATGCCCAAGTAAGAATTCAACCTATCTTTTAGGCGTCTATAATTACCAACACTAGATAAGCTTTGCAATATCTTTATAGTCTGAACGCACTGTATTGTCCCTAACAATGACTTTTGTTATCTTTACATGTTGTAATGTAATTTTTCAAACTACGATATTTGACATATATAACGACTGTTAAAACTTGCCTTAAAAATCAATAAAATATTGAAAGAGAAAATTCCTACATTCTCAACAAGAGTATGTCTGCCGTATATGCTTCCTTTGTCCGGAACCAACACGATCCAAGGTCCCTTAACCCACCTAGTCACTAGCTGTAGCGCAGCGTAGAGTGAGACATAAGATTGTTTATTGAAACACATGTACAGAGATATTCACACTCAAGATAATCCCCCCTCCCCTCTGCAAAATCACACAGGGCGTGGTACATGTTTCATCTTTTAACAATAGACACACAGGTGTATTCAACTTTTCAAAAGTAGACCACCTTATCAGCACAGAGGCTGTTGGAGGAATACCCCCTATTCTCCCTGCCCCCGGTCTTCCTGAAAGAAACACAGAATACAGACAGTAAAGAGGAGTCGGGCATGGTAACAATGGTGGCTGCTAATAGTTCCATAAGCCTGGTTGGGAGAAGTGTTACTATCTGGTAACGTGGGACAGCAGTCACACTTAAATCTGGGTAACAAATTGCTGTATGATCAATGAAAACAGTATTATTTCCAATGTCAGTGTCACAGGTAATGACCGGGGCACATCAGGCAAACATACCCAGAAATAGTCCCAAACAAGCACATAACATTAGATAACATGGCTGGTTCATGGAACAGGTAATCCAGGGAAACAAGGGCAGAGACTAAATGGGACTGGTACTGTCACAATGCTCCCCCATGTCTCACTAATAGGCAGACCTGGCGTGATCCTAACAGGTCCGCTTGGGGATGTCCTAATAGTCTCTCTCATGTTTCCAACTGTCTGAAAGGTGAAATCATCCATCCTCATTCTCCTGAGGGACACCGCCCACAAACATCAATGTCCCAAATGAAAGGGCCCCCCACTCTCCCATCACAAACCACACATATAGAACCCTGGATAACAGGGGTAAAAGGAAAGGCTGAGTCCAGTGTGGTTGTGCGGTGAATCTGACCAGCGCAGATCAGACTGGGGTTATCGGTCACCCTGTGCCCCTAATAGACACAGAGTGACTTACACATAAGAGGGCTCCAGGGAGATGGGCAAGGAGCCTCCCAACCTCTCTGAGGTAATCTGGGTTCCAGAAGGCCCCTGCCCAAAGTGACTAACATCACAGGTCTCATTCACATGGAGCATATGTGTCCATGCCCAGTGTGATGGCTGTGTACCGCGTGAGGAGACTTTGTGTTCTGTACATCCCTGTGCAGGCAGTCCAGTCAAAGTCAACTGGGATGTAGCAGCTGCATGGACATAGTTGAATGTCAAAATTTGACATGCAGTCAGGAAGGGATGCATGTATCTAAACGCACAGTGTCTGTGATCTGTGCTCCCACTTCTATAGGTGAAGCTCTCTGGTGGATGCAGATGCAGAAAAAAGTGGCTCAGCATATAAGACCTGTCTCAGCGCCTGTCTGAAAGAGCCCTTAGGGGAATTTACCAAAACTGGAGCAGACAGAATCTGAAGCAGCTGTGCATGGCAACCAATCAGCTCATAGCTTTTATTTTCAAAGCTGAACAGGCTGAAGATAGAAGCTTATTGATTGCCATGCGCAGCTGTTCCAGATTCTAACCGCACCAGGTTTGATAAATTCCCCTCACTGTGTTATAAATTTCTTACTCCTGACTACTGCATTCTTAGTACAGCACATGCTTTGTTAAAGTGATTGTAAAGGCAGAAGGTGCATTCTATGCATATGGGTAAAAACCTTCTGTGTGCAGCAGCCCCCCCAGCCCAATCTAATACTTACCTGAACCCCCTCTCGGTAATGTCCACAAGAGCCCTGACTCTCCGGGAACTCGCACTCCTGATTAGCTTTTGACAGCAGTGGGAGCCAGTCAATCACAGCAAGTGAGCCAATCAGGAGATGGAGTGGGTGGGAGTTCGCCTGCTTGGATGTCCCCATAGTAAGCTGCTAATAAGCAGGAGGAAGGGGCCAAGGGTGCCAGTGAGGTAAAGTAAAGGATATGCAATAGAACAGTTTTATTTTATTAAAGTGAGTGTACTAAGGTTTGTACTGTCTGTTACATATTTGCTTGTGGCACAGTCATTAAAGCATATGGCCATTTAAGCCCCTCCCACTGTTGATGCAATCTGACCACACCCACAGTTTTGGTGCAGCGCCGCTATATTGCCACATACCATTTTTCTTGGGGGGGGGGCAAAAAAAATGACCCCGGGTGCCATATATGCTAGCTATGCCACTGGTCATCCTGACAACGTGTTTTGGGGCGTGGCCCTTCTTCAGGTCATCATTTCATCTGGTACTACGGAGTGTATCTCAATCACATAGTGCGAATTATTGTACATTTGACGTTTTCCAAAAAAGTTATTTTTGATAACTTTGATTTCTGACAGGTGCTTACTCCGGTAGTAGAAGGGGGTTAACCGTCGATATGATGAGGTACAAAAAAAATTTTCATCGGTTGGTATAGTGAACAGTGGTAAATAATAGGTTGTGTGGAGTACAGAGTCTACTTTACTACTGGACTTCTTCCCGGTGCGGGGTTTTGTGCAACAGTCCTACTGGTCACCGTATCGATCGTATATACCGTGGGCCCCAGTAAAAAAAACGGGGGGGG